>JASCZW010009579.1:0-41550 GCA_034211315.2 Aedes japonicus | reverse complement strand
AGTATCCAACCACTTTTGCATCACATTTTGAATAATTAATCATTAATAATTTATAATTTATAATTTATAATTAATTATCAATAATTAATAATTAATTATAAATAATTAATTATTAATAATTAAAAATTAATAATTAACAATAAATAATTAATAATTAATAATTAATAATTAATAATTAATAATGAATAATGAATAATTAATAATGAATAATTAAGAATAAATTATTAATAATTTACAATTAATAATTGATAATAATAAATAATAAATTACAAATAATAATTAAGAAATAATAAATAAGAAATAAATAATAAATTATAAATAATAAATAATAAACAATGAATACTAAATAAAAAATAATTTATCAATTTATTGTACACCATCTTCGACTATGTCTTACAGACTGATTACTTAGAAATAACTTAATCTAAACCTCTAATTCTAGCACAAAACACATTTTTAGACAAAATAAAATCAAATTTGTTACAAACATCGTTAAAGGATCGCAAACACAAGTTAAAACAATTAATGAATCCGAAGTTCGTTCTGTGAAACGGAATTGCCAGTAATGGGGAGTTTCTGAAGGAGGAGTACTGACGAGGAGTAATGTTCCACGAAATTAGTTCTAGAAGTTCGGGACAATCCACATGGACCATTATGAGGTCGAAGATGAACAGCCGTTGCAGATTAATACGCCTGGCTGAGAGGGTTTCCAAATCGATCAACTTGCATCGGTCGGGATAAGCGGGATGGTTGACAGGATCATTCCATATGAGCCGACGCAAGGCAAACCTCACGAAACTTTTCTGAACCCGCTGAATTGCAAGAGTATGCGTGACGTAAGATGGAGACCACACCGGTGAGGCGTATTCTAAGATGCTGCGAACCAGCGAGCAAAAAAGCGTCTTAAGGCAATAAACGTCAGTGAAGCCTGAAGCATGACGACGAATAAATCCAAGTACAGTGTAGCAATAACGATGCTCATGTGCTCATTGAACCTCAGCTTCGAATCAATCGTAAGACCCAGATCACATATAGAACTTACACGTTCTAGAGAATCCAATCCCATATAAGACTGGTGAGAAATAACGTTGTTGCAGCGGGTGTACGTTATCACTTTGCACTTTTTGTTGTTCGTGCGCATGCCGTTGTCACCACACCAGGTTAGTAACCGGTTTATATCCTCCTGAACTTCAACACAATCGGCGGGGGAAATAATCACGCGGAAAATTTCAAATCATCGTTTGAAATGAAAGTGTTGACGATGAAAGCAGTTCACACAAGTCATTCACATAAATAATAAAAATAAGAGGGCCGAGAACACTGCCACTGCCTCCAGATGGTATGTTGCATGTCCTGGAACGCACTGAATTAACAGTTACGAAAGCATCGCGATTAGATAGGTACGAATAGAACCATTCGATGATCCATGTTGGAAATCCTAGGTGGCTCATTTTTCCGATGATGAGATTGTGCGGTACTGCATCAAACGCTTTTGCAACGTCGATATAAACCGAATCCACTTGTCGTTTTGCTTCCAGTTCACGTGATATCGCTGAAACGTAGCACATTAGGTTTGACGTTGTAGAACGGTTCTTCACAAAGCCATGTTGAGCTCTGTATAGTACTGCGTAAACTAGCTTTTCGAAAACTTTACTAAGAGTGCAAAGTATGGATACTCCACGATAATTTACGACACAAATGTAACTTCCGGACTTATGATTCGGTACTATGGACGCCGTTTTCCATTCAACTGGGAATGTTCTGTCCTGGAGTGAGCGGTTGAAAATTGCAGCGATAGGCATGGCAAGAGTAGTGGCGCAATTCTTCAAAAATACAGGTGGTATGCTATCTATTCCGGGTCCTTTCGTTGTGTCGAGGTCTTCAAGAGTCATAGAACGGTATCTGTGCAAAGGAGTTCCGACGTTGAACGGGAGAAGCTTTACTAAACACGCTGTCGAAGAATGTGGCAAAGAGATAGGCTGTAATGAGAAGTAATGAAATATAGGTTACGCATCTTACGAAGATTGTTGCGACGGTAACGCAGATCGGGAGTCCACCACGGTTGGTTAAAAACTGAGATCGAAGCAGGTTTTTTTCGCCAACGGACAACATTATGTCATTCTCGGTCAAACGATCTGCAACAAGTTGTACCGCACTTGCATGAGCAGTATATAACTCGGTACACGAATTAGGTGGAAGATAGATAGCAACTATGTAAAGCGAACGAGAATGCAACTTTATGCAAACTGCGATTTGATCGAGTTCATTGCAGTTAAGCATCAAGGCGTGCATCCTGGTGTTGAAATAAAAAGGGTGTTGCTTGCAGGTTCTTCATCAGCGGGTACCTAAATTTTGAGGATCCGTAGTCTTCAAATTCTCGAAATAGAAGTTCTTCAGGCCATGTTTCGGGATCCAGTGAAGGGTCAAGGCCAATTTTAAAGGAGACGAAGGAAATCGTTTCAATATTTTTGCCCTTCGGTACTAGCTTCGTCACGGTTGGATTGATGTCGATGTTCAGGTAGGCTTTCGTTATCGCACATACTGCTTCGACTGTGACCTCCGGACAAATCTTTGATATGTAGATCCAAAACAGATGATCAATTTCACTTTTGCAAATCGGAACCGATACAATATTGTCCTCAGTTTTGTTTTTGGTACCCACGCAGCAACTTTCTGAAGCGCGCTCATTTGACTCGATCACACGAGGGCGTTTTATACCCCTTCGCTGTTCGATAACAGGCCAACGTGTTTTTGTTGCTGGCGAGGAACTGATACTAGGCTTTGAGTGTAGCTGCTTTATTTCCGTCCGTAGATCAGCAATTGCAGATGTTAGCGCGATGATAGGGGACCTTTCATCGGCTTGGTATGAAATCGAGCGAAAATAAGAGTTCTCAAACAGCTCGGCACAACCATCGCACATCCAGAAAAGATTTTTCCTGTGTGCTGTGAAGTACGATTGTATTGCCCGTGTTACACCTGAGCATGCGTTCATATGGTAGAAAGCTCCACAGTAACCACGGCACACAACAACATGAATTCCAGTAATTACTTCCGTGCATTTACCACAGGTTTTCGCCATCCTGATGCGCCTACGCGTAGTCTTTATCAATCACGTAAAAGCACACAAGTGATAGCATACAAGTGAGTGTTTCCGATATTGAGAAGCAGATGTCACTTCAGCGGAAAAAAATGGCGTGGGGAGTAGTAGGCTTTTATTATGTAGCAAACAAACAAAACACAAGCCACTCGCAAACAAACAAAACACAAGCCGCAAACAAACAAACAAAACATAAGCCGCACACCGAAACGCTCCGCAAATGGTCAAACGCACTAAAACACTTCACAGTTTGTTAACGGGACACGGGAGACCGAAAAATTGATTTTTTGTTTTCAATACACGTAAAACAGCGAACATAAATATCACGACCGAGTGGTATACAAGCCAACGAACTTTAAGACGAATCCGAATTATTATTAATTATGATAAATAATAAATAATGAATAATAAATAAAAAATGTTAAATATTAAAAAATAAATAATATATAATCAATAATTAATCATTAATAATTATTAATTAATAACTAACAATTAATGATTCATAATAATAGTACTAATAGTACTAATAGTACTAATAGTAATAGTTCCTCTCTAACACTTCTATTCAATTTTCAACCTACCGTACACTGACGGAACTTTCAACAATTTCTCTTCATATCTTTCATTATAGCAAACATTACTGTCCACTATTGGGGCCTCATGGCCAACACCTCCTTCTTCATAATAACCGTTACTACACGCAAGGAGAATACAAAACATAACAATTCATTGATACACCATCAGTTTCAATCTACTGTTCATTTGTTTCTCTTTTAAATATTTAAAATTTTGATGACAAATTCGGTTCGACAATTACAGTGCATATAATAAATCAATAAATCTTGCGGTCAGATAACATTTTAAGACTGTTCTTAATAAGATGCACATTCTTATAAATCATGCATACATAAACATTATGAGACCCACATTCACTAAGATTTTTTTTTTTTTAGTTTAGCAGCGTTGACTCAAAATCAAGCCAACGCACAGTGGGCAAGAGCTGATGAAAACTAAGGAAAAAATCTGTAACTTTTGTCGCTTTTAAGCGCGGCTTGTAAACAAAGCCATTTCCGCTTGGAAATTGTCTGGGAAATCGAATGGAACTGGTTTCAATCACCGCACGGATATGGTTGTGGAGTTATAGAGCTTATTTTACCCCACTTCCCCTTATATTCTTGAATAATTTATAGATATCTTTGCATGGAGTCGCTCAAGATCAACAAAATAGTGCTAACCCCATGTGAAATTTCCTAGAAAATCGAATAGAAGCTGTTTCACTTACCGCACGGCGCTGTGAACGAAGATATGGCTGGTTTTACCCCACTCCCCCTTATGTTATTGAATAATTTATAGATATCTTTGCTCGAAGTCGCTCAAGATCAACAAAATAGTGCTAACCCCATGTGAAATTTTTTGAAAAATCGAATAAAGGTTGTTTCAACCGCCGCACGGCTCTGTGAAGAGAGATATGGCTGATTTTACCCTACTTCCCCTTGTATTATTGAATAATTTATAGATATCTTTGCTCGGAGTCGCTCAAGATCAACAAAATACGACTATTCCTATGTGAAATTTCCTGAAAAATCGAATACAGGTTGTTTCAACCGCCGCACGGCTCTGTGAAAAGAGATATGGCTGATTTTACCCCACTTCCCCTTGTATTATTGAATAATTTATAGATATCTTTGCTCGAAGTCGCTCAAGATCAACAAAATAGGACTAGTCCTATGTGAAATTTCCTGAAAAATCGAATAAAGGTTGTTTCAACCGCCGCACGGCTCTGTGAAGAGAGATATGGCTGATTTTAACCCACTTCCCCTTGTATTATTGAATAATTTCTAGATATCTTTGCTCGGAGTCGCTCAAGATCAACAAAATAGGACTAGTCCTATGTGAAATTTCCTGAAAAATCGAATAAAGTTTGTTTCAACCGCCGCACGGCTCTGTGAAGAGAGATATGGCTGATTTTACCCCACTTCCCCTTGTATTATTGAATAATTTCTAGATATCTTTGCTCGGAGTCGCTCAAGATCAACAAAATAGGACTAGTCCTATGTGAAATTTCTTGAAAAATCGAATAAAGGTTGTTTCAACCGCCTCACAACTCTGTGAACGAAGATATGGCTGGTTTTACCCCACTACTCTAGTATTCTTGAATAATTTATAGATATCTTTGCTCGAAGTCGCTCAAGATCAACAGAATAAGACAAGTTCTATGTGAAATTTCCTGAAAAATCGAATACAGGTTGTTTCAACCGCCGCACGGCTCTGTGAAAAGAGATATGGCTGATTTTACCCCACTTCCCCTTATATTATTGAATAATTTATAGATATCTTTGCTCGAAGTCGCTCAAGATCAACAAAATAGGACTAGTCCTATGTGAAATTTCCTGAAAAATCGAATAAAGGTTGTTTCAACCGCCGCACGGCTCTGTGAAGAGAGATATGGCTGATTTTACCCCACTTCCCCTTGTATTATTGAATAATTTATAGATATCTTTGCTCGGAGTCGCTCAAGATCAACAAAATAGTGCTAACTCCATGTGAAATTTTCTGAAAAATCGAATACAGGTTGTTTTAACCACCGCACGGCTCTGTGAAAAGAGATATGGCTGATTTTACCCCACTTCCCCTTGTATTATTGAATAATTTATAGATATCTTTGCTCGAAGTCGCTCAAGATCAACAAAATAGTGCTAACCCTATGTGAAATTTCTTGAAAAATCGAATACAGGTTGTTTCAACCACCGCACGCCTCTGTGAAGAGAGATATGACTGATTTTACCCCACTTTCCCTTGTTTTATTGAATAATTTATAGATATCTTTGCTCGGAGTCGCTCAAGATCAACAAAATAGGACTATTCCTATGTGAAATTTCCTGAAAAATCGAATAGAAGCTGTTGCAACCACCGCACGACTTTGTGAACAGAGAAATGGCTGGTTTTACCCCACTTCTGGTGATTGGATCTAGGTACAGCAAGCATGTTCAGAGTTAGTTTTGAAACGTGTGGAATACTACGTTTTCCATAAGTTACTGTGATTGAATCGTAAAAAGCAGACACCGTAACAAAAGTGCAGCTTCTTCAATTTGCGGAGAATTTCAAGTTGATACTCTTGTTGTGCTGTTTCGTCCCATGTAGACTCCTTTGTGCGAATTATTTGCTTGAATTGTTTTTTCGCGCATTTATAGAACACTTAGTTGAGAGCAAGCTATAAGCTAGTTCTGAAAGCAATAAGCTTGTAAACTGCTAAAAAGGAAGAAGAAAGAACAAGCACAATTGTGGCACCTACGCTGAAAATAAGCCGAAAAATTGTCAACTCAAGAATCTTCGAATTCATGCAACTTACAATATATCATGGCTTTTTGTCTCACACGAGACTATTTATTCTTTAGCTATTTCGTGCGGTGATTAAAACAACCTTTATTCGATTTTCCAGAAAATTTCACATAGAACTAGTCATATTTTGTTGATCTTGAGCGACTCCGAGCAAAGATATCTATAAATTATTCAATAATACAAGGGAAGTGGGGTAAAATCAGCCATATCTCTCTTCACAGAGCCGTGCGGCGGTTGAAACAACCTGTATTCGATTTTTCAGGAAAGTTCACATAGGAATAGTCGTATTTTGTTGATCTTGAGCGACTACGAGCAAAGATATCTATAAATTATTCAATAATACAAGGGGAAGTGGGGTAAAATCAGCCATATCTCTCTTCACAGAGCCGTGCGGCGGTTGAAACAACCTGTATTCGATTTTCCAGAATATTTCGCATAGGACTAGTTATATTTTGTTGATTTTGAACAACTTCGAGCAAAGATATCTATAAATTATTCAAGAATACTAGGAGAAGAGTGGTAAAACCAGCCATATCTTCGTTCACAGAGCCGTGCGGTAAGTGAAACAGCTTCTATTCGATTTTCCAGGAAATTTCACATGGGGTTAGCACTATTTTGTTGATCTTGAGCGACTCCATGCAATGATATCTATAAATTATTGAAGAATATAAGGGGAAGTGGGGTAAAATAAGCTCTATAACTCCACAACCATATCCGTGTGGTGATTGAAACCAGTTCCATTCGATTTCCCGGACAATTTCCAAGCGAAAATGGCTTTGTTTACAAGCCGCGCTTAAAAGCGACAAAAGTTACAGATTTTTTCCTTAGTTTTCATCAGTTCTTGCCCACTGTGCAACGTCTTCATGGTTTTTCATAAAATACAAATAGGATTCCCTGAAAGATATTGTTAACAGACCATCCGTCAGCAGGCAGACATAATCTCTGTGATCTCAAATTACTCAGCTGATATCGTCATAATCCCTAATATTTACTGACTCACTTTTGGTTCACTTTATCACTCCAAAGCTGTAGGTCAACGGTGACATGGCAAACGTGTTTATCGTCTTTATCTTGTTGCCGGTCGACAGTTACGACCTCAGTACACGATTGACTCGATACAGGAACTTTTCCTGCAACTCCTTCTTGATCGTTGTATAGGTACTTATACGTCCTTAAAACAAGGTGGATTCAACTATTTTCCAGAACCGGGTCTGGCAGGAACTTGTAGTAGTGCACGTACTGGTTCACCAAATCGTGCTTCAGTGCAAGTTGTTGGTGCTCAATCTTGGTGACATCGTTGTGACGACCGAGATACGCTACTTCTGCCAATGCTTGGCAGCCAGCAACAACATGTTCGATCGTCTCTCGTACCTGCAATAGTTCTTCGACGCAATGACCCTGTCTTTGATGGCTTAAAGCCGTAAAGCCTTCAATCTTCTGAGAAAAGATCACCTTGCACCAGCCACGTACTCGACGCTACTTTGTCGACAAGTGCTTGTTCTAAAATTCCTTCATCCTCCACGATGCAACTTTATCGTCGATAGTTTTTAGGTTCCATAGTTCCGATAGTTCCAGCTGATTGAGGGCGCTAAACCAATGGTCTGCTTCACAAATAGCAAGGTAGTCTTCGTGACGGGTCTGGCTTTCTACGAAGTACATCCGCAACAGCTGGATCTGGGAAACACGTAGCGCTTGAATATCGGTAACGCCTCTTCGGCCTTCAATACGTGGTAGGGTGAGTTTCTCGACGGCTGACTTTGGGTGATGCGTGTGATGCTTAGTAAACGCCACTCGTATAGCTCGATCTATCGTCTCAAAGTCAGTTTTGGTCCATTTTATCAATTCAAAGCTGTAGGTCAACAGGGGCACGGCAAACGTGTTAATCGCCTTTGTCTTGTTGCCGGTCGACAGTTACGACCTCAGTACACGATTGACTCGATACAGGAACTTTTCCTGCAACTCCTTCTTGATCGTTGTATAGGTACTTATACGTCTCGTTTTCAAACATATTCTGAATCTCCTCCTGTTTGGTGAAAACTACCGGTATCTGACGCTTTACCCCGAAGAAGATTGACTGTTCGACATTCATCGATTCTAAGCTTCACCAGAATACCGTTAATGAACACCGTTATAAGCTGCTAGAGCCGGTGCAGCTTTCCAACTGTTTTCGCAAACAGCTTTAAATCGTCCATGTCGAAGGTGTGGGTAACCTTGGTAGCTCTTCCTCCAAAACCACAGCAGGCTAAAGATATCGCCTACTTATGCTGAGAGTCCTGGATCTTAACACCCGTTGCTCCGTCAATAATGTGAAGACGTGTACTCCACATGCCCATTAAATGCTTCAATAGCCGGTTGATTCCACCATCTACCTTGTACAACTGCAGTGCCTTGATAAGGTACGAGTGAGGAACTGAGTCGTACGCCTTCTTGTAGTTGATGTATGCCATGCTCAGATTTTTTTTCTGGCTAGCCTGACCTACAATAACTGCATCGATGATGACCTGATCTTTGCAGGAGATAGGTTACCCCTCTGGTAATGTATTCTGACATCCGCTGGGGGTCCTCAACTACCATATTGAAGCTCCGTCATTCGTGCATGGATGGAGGAGAACTTCTTATACCAGTAGTTATGCACAAAATCCGGTCCTGGTACAACCCAATTCCTGGTATACCGGATAGCTTCGCGAATATCCTGGGCGGTAAATACGATGGCGACCATGCTTTCAATTCCATTACTCCTATCCTCTTCCTCTTGCAACCACATCCTATCACTGGTATGTTGAACGGGACTCTCCCAATGGTTAGCCCAAAACTGTGTTACTGTGTCAATCTCCGGATGTCCTTTTTTGTAATTTACTTTGTTCTTTCTGATGCGGTTGTAAAACTCCCTTTCGTTAGTGTTGAAAATTCGGGTTTCCTCCTTCCGCTTCGAACTTTCTCCAAACCGACGCATCCTTTTAGCAAGAACACTCAATCTGTACATGGATGTCGAGGACCTCAGTAATATCAGCTTCAGAGCGGTCTCGGAGCTCTGTGGGTTTAAACATTTCAGCAACGTGACGAAAGGTTCCCAATGGCTTTCAAGTACTGTGTCAGGATATCCTCGTTGAGAATGCTTACTGCACTTGTTAGCCGGTAGGAATACTGCAGTTTTTGTATCCTGTGTCCGGACATGGGGTCTGTCTCTGGGAATTGTGTTGCTGCTGCTTCTATGTTGAAAGCTAGTTCGTCGAATAATTGTTGTCGTTGTTGGTCCACTGTTGGTTCTGGAGCGGTCTGCTCTTACACGTTTACCGCTGCAATCTACTCACGTTTCTCACTCGCAAGTGATGCATACAGCTCAACAGAACTCGTTCTCGACGTATCGCCTGATCCATTCCCTTCCCTCCATAGCTCCCTTCGCACTTCCAACTTGATGCACTCTACCTCAGCAGGTGTGAGAAAGTTAAACATCTCCAGTATACTTGGTTTGCCAGATATACCCGTTCCAACCTCGTGCAAACTTAATAGCACCGGATCACGTACTTGTTCATCACCGTCGTCCACATGATCCATTGCTTTTGGTGGCCTGCCAAAGTGAGCGATTGACGCCGGTCAGCCGAAGCATTATTAGCAGGTGCAGCATTGCCGCGGTGTTGCTGCCAGTATATTGCTGCCAGTTCTGTTGTGCTTATGATTTACGGGATGAGACCGTTGACTGGAGGGCCGCTCTTGCACCTCATCCTCCTTGAGCCGCTGGCTACTCGCTCTGTCCCCCGTCCCAGGACCAGCTCCAGAAGGGGTTCCCTCCTTGGGTGATCGCATTGGTATAATTATCCTGTTTCTCAACTCCAAGTTGGTGACTTTCTGATCGGATGTGTAACCGGTGCCTTTTTGCCGGAGGACTAACCGGGTGCCTTTTTAGCCGGAAGGCGTAACGACTAACCGGTTGGTGGAGGCTTGGACATTTACTCTTACAGCGGGGTAACTCGCTTTGACAGTGCTGCTTTCGGATGTTTGTGGGTTTTTGGAAGAAACTCAACAGGGTCCAAATAACTGCTCCGCCCCCACATCCTAGGCAGCCCGCGCTGCTTGTCCGGGACTGCTTATTTAATTCGCAGCTAACCTCCATATCTGGAGGCCGTTCATTATCCGCAAACTTTGACCCGCCGGGTAGCGTGCAGCTCATCTCCGCAGAGTCTCCACGTACACTATGGTCCACGGTTATTATTATTATTATTATTCTTATCCGATTTCATCTCACTTCTCAGCATATAGCTGGAAACTTTCACCTACCCCCGGGCGTGGGGCCAAAGGGGGTTAGGCTCGGTGGATACATTCGTCAGTTTTGTAAACTTACATCCTTATTTGATTGCTTCGGTTGGATTAGCTATGGTGATTCAGGAACCGCCGGACAATATTACAGGAATCACTGCTTTCTGAATGTTGCTCAATTCCTTTTGTAGCTCCACCTCTTTAAGGGGAACAATTCCGGTCGCCAAGATTATTATCGGAACTATACGGACTGCCTCCAAATGCCACATCTGCCTCAACTCCTCCGCCAAATCGTGGTATTTCGTAATCTTGGTGGAGAACGTTGAATGGACGTTGCGATCCAGTCGTACAGCGACATCGATGAGAGTTATACTCTTCTTCCTTTTGTCGTAGATCACAATGTCAGGGCGATTGGCACGGATGAGTACATCCGTTAGGATCTCGCGATCCCAGTACAGCTTTACGCAACTATTTTCCAGAAACGGGTCTGGCAGGTACTTGTAGTAGGGCACGTAATGGTTTACCAAATTGTGCTTCAGCGCAAGTTGTTGGTGCTCAATCTTGGCGACATCGTTGTGACGACCGAGATACGCTACTTCTACCAATGCTTGGCAGCCAGCAACAACATGTTCGATCGTCTCTCCTACTGCGTTGCACTTTCAACAACGGTCTTCTACTTCTTCGTGCAATATGTACCTGCGATAGTTCTTCGTCGCAATTACCCGGTCTTGGATGGCTACCATGAAATCTTCAGTCTCTGAGAAGAGGTCACCTCGCACCAGCCACTTCAATCTTCGGCCTTCAATACGTGGTAGGGTGACTCTCTCGATGGCCGACTTTGGGTGATGCACGCGATGCTTAGTGAACGCCACTCCTACTGCTCGTTCTATCGCCTCCAAGTCAGTTTTGGTCCACTTCATCACTCCAAAGCTGTAGGTCAACACGGGCACGGCAAACGTGTTAATCGCATTTGTCTTGTTGCCTGCCGACAGGTATGACCTCAGAACACGGTTGACTCGATACAGGAACTTTTCCTGCAACTCCTTCTTGACCGTTGTATGGCGAATCCCGTTCAATCGCAGGAATCCAAGGTACTTGTAAGACTCGCCTTCAACCATATTCCGAATTTCTTCCTGTTCGTTGATGCGAAAACTACCGGTATCCGACACTTTACCCCGAAGAAGATTCCAAACTCCATCCGAATATCGTTACTGAACACCGTTACAAGCTGCAAGAGTCTGTGCAGCTTTCCAACTGTTTCCACAACCCAAGTAGCACACTACGATCATAACTAGTTGTAGTAACTTGAATATGACTTAGCAAGTCATATTTATGTTTTCTCAACCGAATAGCAACAAGTGTGCTACTAGGGAAAAAGCTTTAAGTCGTCCATGCAGAAGGTGTGGGTAACATTGGTAGCTCTTCCTCCACTTTGCAAATGGTGGCCATAGTTGCATTGATTGATCGCAAGGCAAAACCACAGCGGGCTAAAGGTATCACCTTGGAAAATTCCCCTTCTTATGCTGAGAGTTCTGGATCTTAGCACCGTTGCTCCGTCAGTAATGTGAAGACATGTACTCCACATGCCCATTGCATGCTGTAATAGCCTGATGATTCCACCATCTACCTTTTACAACTGCAGTGCCTTGATAAGGTACGAGTGAGGAACTGAGTCGTACGCTTTCTTGTAGTCGATGTATGCCATGCTCATGTTTCTCCCTTTTTGGCTAGCCTGACCTACAATAACTGCATCGATGATGACCTGATCTTTGCAGCCTTGCGTGTTTTTCTGGCAGCCCTTCTGTTCTTCGGTCATGACATTGTTCGCAATGGTTTTGTACCTTTCGGTTGATTATTACATTGTTAACTCCAAACCCGTATAGAAATATCTTTGTTGTGGAATTGATGTACATAACAGTGCAACTGATACTTTTGTCGGTAATATTTGAACATATAATTTCGAGGGTGGTGATAATGATGACTTACTTTCAGAACACGATTTCAAAATCGTAAACCTCTTGTGAACGTAATGAGTGAGATGTATTGGAAGCTTTGCTATCATCGCCATGATTGCCTGTGCCATTCGGGGGCATTCGGGGCTTGACGAGAGGCAATTATTGCAGGGAAAAAGATTGACAAACATAAAATAAACTAAAATGAAAAAATAATATAAATAAGATAAAAATTCTTCTATTTGTTTTAGTTATCGAATCATGCTTAATTCAATAAAAAATGTACGTGCTATCAATACTTCCCAACAAGTTTGTGCAAATAGAACTGATAGTTGAAATGACTATACGCATGATTGTTAAAACTATACAATTGTTTGTTTTATATTGCATCATATTGATTGAATAAATTATTATGGTTGAATTGATCATCTACGTTAGATAGATTTGACTTCATGGTATAGTTCGATGGACTCAAATATAAGGTTATCCTTAAATCAGTGCAAAAATATAGTTTTTCTGACTTCCCTTATCCGTGTCTTTATTATTTATTTTTCTGCGTGAACGAAGTGAAAAAAACTTTCTTTACCCCAACAACCGTGTTATATCCGGATGTATTTTCAATAAAAACCTCCAAATAAAAACGTCAACCCCAGTGTGAAAACCTATTTTTTCCTCCTGATCCTGAACATTTGGTCCTTTACTCCCGGCAGGTGCGAACGTCAATTCCAGTGTGAAAGTCATTGTTGTCCCCTGATCTTGAACATTTGGTCATTCACTCCCGGCAGGTACGAATGTCAATTCCAGTGTGAAAGTCATTGTTGCCTCCTGATCCTGAACATTTGGTCTTCGATAACCAGTTCACATTTTATATAGAAAGTCGCTTGCAAAGACCTAAAAGGTGCAACACAGGTACAGTCCCAAAAAAATTAGCTGATTTTTCTCAACCTTCCGAAATTTCAACGAAAAGTCATAATGGAACGTACTCCCATCAGGAGAAATGTTCTGCCTGACACTGCTTGTGCAGGTATTGAACAAGTAAATGTCGCTCGTTATAATTCAGTGTCAAAGTCGGTAAGAAGTTGCGCGTCCGTTAGTGCTGGTGCTAATCGGTCGCATAGAAGCAGAAACTCGTTAGCCAGCAAAACGCAAAGTCAAATTCCTTCGAACTCGTTGATGAACTGGAGGAAGAAGAACTGCAGATCTCTCTAGAACAGGATAAAATTTTAGCGGAGCAACAGATGGAAGCTCTCAGAATCCAGAAAGATATAGAACTCCAAGATGCAGCAGAAGAAAGTGGAGTTCATAAAAAAAATCGTAAAAGAGCCATTCATATCAGCGAGCTGCGTCCCTGTTCTGGCATTTCAAGTCGAAGCTCAATGCAACACATTCAAGCATGGGTAAACGGAGTCGATGCAGACGCTGGTAAAAGACACGGATAAAGCTGAACATCTAGTAGCTAAAAATGGTTTTGTGTCATGCGTTGAATGCGCTTCAAAGGCGACAAGTAAAAGAATTACCGCAGTTCTCTGGAAACATAATGGATTGGCCAATATTCGAGAATGAGTTCAAGACGTCTGAATGCAAGCTGACGGACAGATATAATCTGAGAAGATTAAACAATGCTTTGCAGGGTAACGCTCGAAAAACTGTAGAGTGCTTAACATATTCATGCGGATGCCCAAAAAGAATTTTGGACGCACTGAGTGGGTAGTGACGAACAGATTGGAGCTACTACGAAATTTGGATTATGTGAGAGACGACTACATAGAGTTCTTCCGTTCGTTTTTCAATGCGGTCATTGAAACCACGGTGGCATTGAAAAACGTGAAAGCTGAGATGTATTTGATGAACCCTGAACTACTTTCCCATTTGGCTGAGAAGTTACCTGTTTTCAGCAAGCAAATGTGGATAAGGCATAAGGCTTCCATGCCCAAAGAGGACGAAGTCTACAGATGTTTACAATTGACTCGCTGCCATCTTGATTGGACTATACATGGAGAAATCGAATCATCAACCGTAGAAGATGCTAATCAATTCCACGTGTTCCTTTGTTGTAACGATCAAGATGGAATCATCTAGGAACTGACCGAGTTAATTAAGGAAATGTCCTAATGCAAGGTCCTAACTGTCTGTCTGAAGAAGATGAGGGAGGATGTCCAAGAATCGAACACTAACGCATTGCAATGATCGCTACGAAGTCGGAAAAATTTATAGATACAACAATTTTACCTTTCCTGAAAGCAAGCCTCAAGCACTCCGCTGGAGAAGAAAATGGATGCTGATGTGGAATTTGCAAAGCAGTATTGCCAGAATGCTGCAACCCGTGGAGAAAATTGAAACAGCAAATAATTGGAATTTGACGCATTTTAGTGTTACGAGTGCAAACAAGTTTCGTTTAGTAATGGACCCTAAAGCAAAATCAAACGGATTCTCTTTAATTGACCTACTTTTGAAGGGACCGTTCCGTCTTTGATAGCTGTACTGATGAGAGGGAGGCAGAAAAAAGTGGCATTCATGGCGGACATTAAAGAAATGTTTCACCAGGTGGTAATCAGAGAACAGGATCTCAGCGTTTCTTCTGGCGTGGTATGAACCGTACTGATTTTCCCGACGTTTGCGTGATGAAATCCATGATTTTTGATGTAGTTTCATCTTAACGCAAAAGAACTTGAAGAGCGTCTTCCAGGAGTACTACGTATTATAGTTAAGCAACACTATGTCGATGATTATTTTGATGTAACAGACACTGAATTAGAAGCTTTTGATTTAGTGGAAAAGGATATTAAGGCACACGGACTTAGTGATTTCAAACTGGGAAAATTTGTTTCTAATTCCGATACTGTTCTTGAATCAATAGATCCCTCATTGAAGATACTATTTCAAGATTTATGGCACCTTCAAATCGGATGGGATGATACAATTCCTGATAGCTTGATTCACAAGTGGCTGAAATGGTTGCAGCAAACCGCGAAGATACAAGCAATCCGAATACCAAGATACTATTTTCCGAATGTTCAGTCGTTTCCAAATGTGGAATTACATGCGTTTTCCAATGCGATTGATAAAGCCTTTGCTAGCGTTATTTACATGGTGTATCGAAACTCGGACAGGTCACACGTGAAATCGTCATCACAAGTCATCTAAGTTCGCAAACATGACTGATTGGTAACGTGGTCCGCAGTTTTTACGATATCGTCAAAATGAGTGCCCAAACCAGGAATGCGTACATATGTCTCCGGAAGAATCCGTCTTACATCAAGTTCATATAAATAAAGATATCAAGGATTTACCCGAAATAGGAAGATTTTCAGATTATAACCGCCAAATAAGATCAACCCCAACAAACATCGGAGTTGAATTAGAGCTTGTTCAAGCAAATTTGGAGAAGCTATTCAGCTGTTTCTTCTAGAATAGCTGAATAGCTTCTCCAAATTTGTTTGAACAAGTTCTAATTTGACACCGATGTTTGTTGGGACTGCCTATTATTTGAAGATTGAATTTTTTAACACCTCCTAAGATCGAAAAACCGAAGAAATTCACTATCAACGTATACGATATGGATGAAGCGAAACATGTTTGATTTGAAAAAGTTCAACGAGATGTCTTTTCTGATGAAATCAACAGTTTAAGAACCATTGGATTTGTAAAGTCTAGACATTTTCTAGAAGAAGTTGCTTCCCTGGACACAAGTAGCTTCCTAATGTCCATTAGGAATCATAGAGAAGGTAATCCACGGTCCTGACGGCAAGGTTCGAAATGTTACAATACGAACTCCAAGATCCACCTACATTAGACAAACCACGAAGATAATCCTGTTACAATCCAGTTCCGTTGCTGCCCCGGAGGATGTTGACGTCAAGTAACCCATGGAACCCAACGAAGTGAAAAAACTTTCATCACCCCAACAACTGTTGTTATATTAGGATCGCTGGAAAACTCGACGTTTTATCTATTTATTTATTTATTGTCGTCAATCATAAGTAGACCATATAATATATATATTAAATATAATATAATATTATTCATTCTTGTATGTTCTGGTTTCTTATGGAGCTAAAACACTGTTTTAGTTTATGCCGAGACATTGTAAAGTCAATGATTTTGCAGTGTTTATTGTAAGAAGCCATCATGCGATTTGTTGGTCCATTTGTTGCATAGTTTGTGCGATGATGGTTGATGGCGAATAGGGTACGATTTCGGAGTTGCCGAATAGGTGCATATATGTTTAATTTTGAGAAAAGTTCTGGTGAGTCAATACGCTGCGAAACGATATGGTTTATAAATGAAACGCTTGCATACTCACGACGCTCTTTCAATGTTTGGATGTTTATAAGCATGCGACGCGCTTCATATGATGGAAGACCATACAATGCTGCAATATTCCAGAATAGACCTAACATAAGCTATATATAGTGTTTTAATAGTGTATGGGCCCTGAAAATTATGACAAAAGCGCTTAATAAAGCCCAGCGTGTTATTTGCCCTGTGAATAATTGTGTTGTAGTGGTCTATGAAATTAAGTTTGGAGTCTAAGATTATTTCTAAGTCCCTAACTCTTTCACATTTTTCTACATTCTGATTACGTAGTGCAATTGATATGTTTGGTGTTGTTATTTTTTTGCTAAATGATATTGAGTTGCATTTTTTACATTCAGCTCTAATAGGCTTTTTTTACACCATGTGTAGAATATGACTTGAATAGGACTTGATTCATTTCCATTTAATTTTATTATTTGTTGGCGGCTGGTTGAGTATGATTCAAGCCATTTCAAGCCCATGTTTTTGGAGTTTGAAAAGTAGCATTGGTATGTCAATTCGATCAAAAGCCTTGCTAAAGTCTGTATAGAGAGCTTCTAAGTGGTTTCCATTCTGGATCAACAATAGAAAAGGGCCCATCAACATTTGTAAACAAACACTTCTGAGCCCTTTTTCTCGAAAGTCGTTGGCTATTCCCGCAAACCTACAGAATCGTCGTGTAGAGGAAACTTTCCCCTACATGATGATGGTATTGGTTTGCGTGGGTGGCCTACGCTTTGCGAGGAAATAGGCTCAGAAGTGTTTGTTTACAAATGTTGATAGGCCCTTATCTATTGTTGATCCAGCATTATCCATTGCATTCAATGAATAGTCTATAAATTCAACTTAAATTGTCGAGGTTAAAACGCCCTTAAAAAAGCCGTGTTGCTTGTCAGTTATTCGACTTTTGATTTGGAGAAATAATTTTTCATTGACAATTGCCTCGAAAAGTTTAGGAATGCATGAGATAATGGCTATTCCACGATAATTACGTATGTCAGATTTTTGTCCAGAATTGAAAATAGGGACCAAAAATGAGCTTTTCCAAATTGTTGGGAAAATTCCTGATTCCAGTGACATATTAAAGAGCCAAAACAGTGGAGATGTGAGTTCCATTGCTAAACTCTTCATGAACACTGGAGGAATTTCGTCAGGTCCAGGACCGTTTGCGGCGTCCAAATTTTTTAATGCTTGGAAAATATCTTGCACATACAGTTGGTTGACGCCAATACTCCCAGTAAATTCAGGGTAAAATGCAAAATATTCGCGATCGCGATCCTCTTCAGAAAATGGAATGATTTTTTGAAAAAATGTTGCAAAAAGATTGCAATTTTTTCCGAGTTATCACCGACACGTTCATCAGGTACATTGTGGATGGAAAATTGTCAGATAATGATTTGGTTTTTACGTAATTGAAGAAGTTCTTCGGGCATGACTTTATTTCAAGTTCAGTTTCTGTATTGTATTCTTCAAGTGCAATACCGATGGCTAGATTCAATTGGTCGCATATGTCCAGATAGGTCCAGTCCTTCAGGAGGAAGTTCAGATAAAAAAATTCTGCTCATTCGAAAAACTTTTCATGTATTTTTATTAGCATTATATGGTGGAAAATACGCAGAGGCAAATACGTGTGTTTCACCTACTATGTGAGATTTCACCCAAACATGCTCAAGTTCAATAAATTTTGATGAGAGAATTATTTCTGAGTTGAATTTTGCAGAGGACTCCACCGCCTGACTTCTTTCCAGACAAGAAAATTCCTATCATTTCTGAATATGTTATACGCACTTCCGAAAATTTCTTCACTTTTTACACTTTCATCCCAGCTAGTTTCAGTTGCCAGAATAATCGAAAAAGATGTACCAAGAAGATTTTTAAGAATTTCCTTCATTTTTGCTGGGCTTTTCATGCGATTGAAATTTTGACAATAAATCAAAATTTCAGTAGCATTCTGTTTTGGTGAAGAAATTGTGGGGCGACGCGCTCCATATTAAATATGCACACGCGTTGATTAAATATTTACCGATATTGATGATGTTTCTTCTTCTTCGATAGAAGGTGTCGTTTCTTCTTCTTCTATGGAAGGCGTCGTTTCTTCTTCTTCTATGGAAGGCGTCGTTATTTCCGAAAATGTGACCCTGGGGAGGTAGAGTAAAGTTTGGTACTACTCTCTCGTAGTTGCTGCAGGCGGTGTGTTCGATCGTTGGATAAAGATGTGCAGGTCTGCCAAGGCGTCATTGCATGATACTCTCATCTCTTTGTATACGTCCAGAAAATTTTCACGCAGAAGGTTGGTGTCCGTAGGTAAACCTTCCGTTGCTAGCATTACTGAGGCACTTATTTTAGTCATTCCGCGAGTACATACATGTTGGCTGGTCGTGGAGATAAACAAGGTAAGTCCGCACCGTCTCCATAATTCTGTAGTCCCGCAAACGAGCTTTTAAGTAACGCCTGTCCCCATCAGCTGATTGCTGCGTTAAGTTTACGATGGGTGGACGCATGGGGTTGGATGTCCAAAGAGGTGTTGAGTGCGATTCCAAATGTGTTGATGCCGTGGTATTTTACGCTGGTGATTCATTGTTGTTATGGTGTACCTTGTTGTTTGTACGGTAAGGGTTTATGGTTTCACCCTTTCTGAATTGGATGAGTTTTGGCACGAAGAGGCCTGGTATTGGGTGGTCGGTTGATGATGGTGAGCCGGCAAATTGTACTCTTGCTGTGGCCAGTAATTTTTTGTCCGATTTGTTGGAACGGGTGTGTTCATTCTGTTGGGTGCTTATGGATTTGGGTGCTGTTAGATTTGTATTACTGTTGATGTTTGTTGGTTTGATTTGTTGTTGTTTCCTAAGCTAAGTGTTTTCTGCTGCGCATAGCAGCAGCTTTTTCCTGGAGCTTTCGAGTCTTTTGTTTTTCGTCATATTTTGACCAGTCCTTCATCCAGCGCCATTTGTTGCCCAAAAATCGCCATCCCGGAGACGAATGATCAGTTTTCGGCTGAATTCCACTGTTAACTGGGGAATTTTCAGCTAATTCCTCCTCCAGTGTCTTCTCTGGGGGGGAGACATTAGCTTTCGTACAAGATTGAACACTGAAAACAGCACCAGAAACAAATTTTATTTCATGTAAAATTTCTTCAAGGGCTGCCTCACAGTTGAGTTGGGGTGTTGATTCAGTAGTTTCTGCTGTTGCTGTTGTTGTTGTTGTTGTTGTTGTTGTTGTTGTTGTTGTTGTTGTTGTTGTTGTTGTTGTTGTTGTTGTTGTTGTTGTGGTGGTGATTTCTGCTACTGCTGCGATCGCAGCCGATTTGGCTACCAATTCGACTGCCGTAGATGTGTCTGTCGGAGGTGCTTCCAAAAATGCCAAGATTTCCTGTTTAATTTCTGCTACACTGTTTTTGCAGCTGGTCTCGATTACAATGCACATGTCTTTGTTATTGTTGTTAATTTTTTTAAGGTTTCATTAACATCGTTTAGTTGTAGCTCAATATTCTCAAAAAAATCTGAGACAGCAGAAATTCTTTTCAAGTCAGCGGCAATTCGATGGTTGGCGTCAGTTTGTGAACGGATTGCTTCCACAAGTTGTTACTGTTGATACAGCAGTTTTCTCACATCGGCTTCCTTCCGTAAAATTTCCTAGCAGTCAGCATGAAGGCGGTGATGAAATCCTCCCGTTGGCGTTGTACTTCCACGCAGGCCGCATGTAATCGTTTTGTGCAGAACTTGCATTTCCATAGGAAACGGTCGTCTAAACTACTACACGATTTCATTCCGCACGGCATCCGAAGCCCAGAGGGCGGAGTTGTGTGTGTGTGTGTGTGTGTGTGTGTGTGTGTGTGTGTGTGTGTGTGTGTGTGTGTGTGCGCGTGTGTGTGTGTGTGTGTGAGTGTGCGTTACAAATAATGTCACATCGATTTCTCAGCCATTTGTAAACTAATTCCAGTTCTGTTGACGGCAAATGAAAGCTACAACATTCCCATAGAACGCTATTGTTTTTTTTTGTCATTCGGACATTTCGTTACGAAGGTATGAACCAAACAGTACTTGGCGGCCCATTATAATAGTAATTGAACAGTTTAGTCTCCGATTACATACTGATTCATCTTATTAATTCGGCCCAATCCTGTATGATGACAACGCCCCGGCTTTTTTTTGCACCGATATTTCAGCATGGTCAATATCGGGTGAAAAAGGAAAGCACTCTGAAAACAATTCTATCCTTATACCGACAATTAAATCATGGTCAAGATGACTATCGCATATAATGGTTACAATAACCATGAAAATGGTCAAATTCATGGTATTTTTTACTATGAGCATGGTAGCAAGGACTATTCCAACATTAAGGTAAATGTTGGATCAACTATTTTTAATGGTCGTTTTGACCACGATCATAGTCGGTTCAAAAGCACTATACTGAAATAGTTATCCTAACCCCCAATAATGGTAAAATTGACTATCAAATTTGTCTCTGTGTAGGAGCATCAACTTTGACGCCAGCTGTAGTCCAAACCACTTGATGAAAACTGTTCAAATTTTGTCCACAATCTTTGTATTGTTTTAAGCCATGGAGAAATTTTTAATAAGCTACCTAAATTTTTCACAGAAATACGGATTTTTTAAATTGATATGTCCAAAAATGACTTTTTTCACATATGTTATGATTACTTCAAGTTTATTTATAAACTTCATCAACATAAAATTTTGGTCACATAAGGTTGATTAAAGTGCTGCAAAAATTTAAGTCAAATATATTGATAATTGACAAAGTTACAGAAGGTTGAACAACGCGTTTTTTGGAAGCAAAATTTTGTTCAGTTTTTTTTTGTCACTGAGTGTATTAGGGAAGGTTCATTAATTATGTCAAACAGTAAGGGGGGAGGGGGGGTTTGGGAAAACGTGACGATCCATACAAAAAAATGTGAAGGTCCATACAAAAAACGGACAAGGGGGGGGGGGAGTTATAAAAAGTCAATTTTTGCGTGACGTAATTAATGGACGTTCCCTTATTTCGAAAAGTTTGGAATTGTTCTTAAAACTCATGTAATACGGATATTAATTGAAAATTTATTTATTCATATAATTACTTTATCTCATCCGCAGGTTAAACAACTTATTGCATTGTGTAGTAAATTTTCATTACACATGTTGGAGCTGAGTGGTCTAGAGAAAGAAATGGAAAAAGTTATTCAAACTCATCAAAAAACCACTTGAGAAACATATGAGACAACTGTTCATATAATGGAATCCACAAGTTTGCGAAATATTCACGACGAATATGCAAGACATATGGTCAAATCCCAGAACAATGATTCCAAGTTAAGCAACCACGAGGAGTCTAGAGACTTTAAATATATACTGACCAATCCAAAGTTTTCTCCTGTAGATAGTATTAATACTAGAGCACTGAAGCGATCTTCAAACAGTTCACTGATATCAACAAATCCAAATCATTCAAAATCAGGCATCGTTCTGATTACCACGAAACTGAACCATTCTGATGATAACAAAATAATGAATTGCAATGCAACCACTGGTGAAAATAAACCTACAGAAAATAAATTGAAAATATTCCTCTCTGACGATGCAAAAGAATTAAATGGACTTGCTATTGTGAAACAATATCAAATCGCAGATAGTGAACAACAGTTGAAAACAGCAACAATTTTGGTATCGAAATCCAAAACGAAAAGCGGACAACCGGTGTTTGTAAAAAAAAACATGTAGCAACTATAACCACCCACCAACCCCCCCCCCCCCCCCCACACACACACACACACACACACACGGGTGCGCGCGCTCGCCCCCTTTCGCCTGTATGTTTATTAATGTATGTTTTGACACGCGCATATATACAGGGTGTTCGGTTACTTAGTGCAAATAATTTAAGGGGTGATAGAAGATCATATTTTAAGAAAAAAAGTGTTCTACGCATATGATCAAATCTCAAAAATCACTGAGTTATTAAACTTTTTCTGTTTTGGTCTATGCTTGCCAGAAATTGGTTCTTACTCTAAAACTATGCCATTAAACACAAAACTGTTACCTCATCGGCTAGCTTGGTAAATTTCCTACTTAATAGTGTCCCTTTTACTATAAGTTAGTTGCATTTAGGCACATTTTAGGGATATACAAGTCTAACACCTGTGTTTTTCTACGGATTTTCCCGCATTATTTCAAAAAATACGTAATCAAGTTTATTGTTTTGTCCAAGCAAAAGATCCCTCTCAAACCGCTCTACAACTCTTTGTGGAATGAGGTGGGGCTCCGTCCTGTTGAAACACCAAGCGCCGTCACACAGCAAGTGGGACATCCTCCAGCATGATTTGAAGCTCGTTCTCTAAAAATTCCAAATACTTCACACTGTTTAGCGAACCTTCGATAATGTACGGCCCGATGAGCTGTCAATTATACCGGCCCATTAGGCTGATGCAAAATTTGAAATATTTGCTCCCCTAAGCTTAATCGACGCCAATTTGGGTCCTGATAGTCCCCAACAATTTTAATGGCATAGTATTAGAAGAGTTAGAGCCAATTTCTGGCAAGCATAGACCAAAACAGAAAAATTTCAATAACTCAGTGATTTTTGAGATTTGCGTAGAACATTTTTTTTCTTCAACTATGATCTTCTATCACACCTTAAATTATTTTACTATGGAACCGAACACCCTGTTATATATATATATATATATATATATATATATATATATATATATATATATATATATATATATATATATATATATATATATATATATATATATATATATATATATATATATATATATATATATATATAAATCTTCAGCTCAATGCAACTCTAAACTACTACAAAATAACGAACATTTGTATCTCTGTTTAAATGTGTGTGTGGTTTTCAAGAGAACAATAAAAGCATAAAGTGTTTCAGTTTACATTACCCATATGACAAATATGAATGTGAGAAATCCTTCCACATAATTTTTATCTTTTTATATATATATATATATATATATATATATATATATATATATATATATATATATATATGTATATATATATATATATATATATATATATATATATATATATATATATATATATATATATATATATATATATATATATATATATATATATATATATATATATATATACAGTGATTCCACGGGAAAAGAATAGAGTTGAAAAAAAAAGTTGTCCGATTTTGCTCAAAATCGCTTGGTATGTTCTTCAACAAAAATAATAAGAACCGTATTTTTTTATTTTTTTATTAGGGTGACCATGTTCGATATAGGGGTACCAGAAAAATCGACATTTTTCGAAATTTTTTATTTAAAAAATATCATAACTTCTGAACCACTGAATCGATTTGCAATGTTTTTTTATAAATAGAAAGATTATTGTTTCTTGTTTTTATTAAAAATATTGGTTAAAATAAATAATGTACTCACATTTGCTAAAATGGCCAATATATTTATTTTTTTATGATTTTCGAAATGTTGGACCACAACGACTATTTATTTTTATATTTGTTTATTAAAATTCAAACATTTTTACATAACATATCAAAAAATCTCAAATGTTCTTCGAGCCGTTTTTGAGTTAAACTTTTTGAAAATTTCAAGTTTTTTGCCTATACACACATGGAATGAGCATCATTTTCCATCACTTCAAAATAACTGCGGGAATCATTTCATTGAAGTTATCAAACTTATTCCTAATAAATTCATGATAACCATATTTACAAATCTAGTTTTATTTGTGAAGTAATGTACCCAGTACCAGTACCCATAAGTAGGGGAGGCTGGTTCAATTCTGATTCCATTAAATGTAAGAACTATAAATCAGCCTCAAATTGTTTAAAAGCAGAGACCAACATTGCTAAGGTTTACTCAGCCATGATTAACGCTATAACTGGAGCCACAATGGTCCGTTAGCGTCCATATTCAGCATGAGTGCTCAAAAGGATGGCAGAGGCACTCATGCCGAATTTGTTGTAGCGTAAACCACGACTGAGTAAACTTAATTCATATTTTGAATTAATCCACATTGAGTGAACCGAACTGAAACCTTACTAAAGAAACGTTTAATACAATGAAGCACGACTGCTCAAATTGCCATGTTTAGATTAATAGTTACAGGAAACCTACTCTTAAACTATATGGTTATGTAGTGGAAAGGGGAACAAAGTTGGATAAAAGCTATTCTTACTTTTGTAATACCTATTGCTGACTTTATCGCTTTATCAAGAAAGAAAACGAGCCAGCAACTCCAAGTGCAGTTAATCTAGAATGTGAAAATCAAGAACTCACCGTTTCTGAACCGTGTTTAATTTTCAAAGAGCGATATCCTACTTTTTAAATTGGATTTTCAATGTTTTCCAGTAGCCGCCCAAAAAATTGTATTTTGGCTGGTTCAAGTGCAACGCATACTGTCTGCGTATGCATTTATCATCAGAATGTTAAATTAATGTTTAAAACCCTTAAGGTTAAGAAACATATTCCTAACCATTTTAAAAAGTATCTTAACTTGTTTTTTAATTTACTCTGTGAAAATCCTACAGAGAAATGTTGGTTGAAAATCTGTTATCATTGCCCGGGTACGCAGACACTGGAGAATGACCTGATGAATTTTCTTGAAAACATCGATTCCTTAGAATTTAAACAATTGAAGCAAACAGATCGTTGTCATCTAAATCCAATGCAGAAGAGTGTGTGGAAACATTTTTAGAAAAATTAAGCGAATTATCTCCGCATAATTTTATTGCAGAGCAACAAGGTAACTACTTAAAACAACTTAAAATTAATTTGGAAGCAACTGACAGCATTATAATTGCTGACTTCTCTGAAAATTACTCTTTTGTTTTTCTGGACGCTATACAAGGTTTTCATTGGGCAAACGCTCAATGCACAATCCATCCTTTTGCCATATATTATAAAGATGAAGCACAAAATTTAAAGTTTACAAGCTTCATAGCAATCGCAGAATTTACTAAACATAACCATGTTGTAGAAGGAGTTGGAGTACCATTGGATACATGCCCTTTCGCTCAATTTTCAAAAACATCTGTTAATTTTCCTACCTGCCGCACTCTGACGGACCTTTCAACACTTTCTCTTCACATCTTTCATTCTAGCCAAAAAACATTGTTGTTCACTCTGGTGCCTCATGGTGATGAGCGAACATCTCCTTCACATCATAATCGTTACTCCTCGCACGGAGAATACATAACATAACAATTAATGTATGTATCACCATGTTGCCGTTCGGCTGTTTGTAACAAATTGTGTGAATTTCATTAAAAAAGCTACCTCACCTGAAAAATCTCAATAACCAGTCAATACAGAAATAAGATGACTGCCTTCAATTTGTGCCACATGTACAAGGACTTCGGTCTTAATGCAGAGTGGAACTTTTTGCCCTTGCCATGGAAAAGGGCCTTGTGACGCTTTAAGAGGCGTTCTAAAGCGAAACGCTTCAAAAGCAAGTTTACAAGACCATCATATTACAACTGCATATGAACTTTACTCTTGGGCTGTTTCTAAAGTAGATTCCAAAATATATTACTTGTTTTTCTCGGAAAAAGATTACAATGCAATGGAAAAGAAAATAAAGAACCGTTATACTCCTGTAAAACAAATCTCTGGGACACAATCGTTTCATTACTTTAAGCCACAAAATGAAAATTACATTATCGTGAAACGGTTTTCGTTTTCAGATGAAGAAAAGTGCGTTAAATTGTAAGAATTTTGCTATGTAGTTTTTTTTTATGAATTATGAAAAATAAAAATAATTAAATAATCAAATTATATGCTGAGTTTTAATTGAAGGTAATCTGAGAAAACCCTTGCTTGTAGTCTAAAGCTTTTTTGAGCTCCAATTCCTCAATATAGTGGAGCCTGGTCCAATCCCGACCCTGTGGCCAATTCCGACCTCCCAAGATTCTCTCAGACAGCGCTGGTTGCCAAATTTTTAATAATACCAATGGAACGCTTTCATTACACAAAGAATTTCAACGTAGATTGCATTGGTCGGAGAAATTGTGTTTTTTGGACTTCAAAATTTACAAAATTTGAGAAAAAATGTTCTACACTCTAAAAAATTTTGTATTCTAGTTTCGGTTCGGTTCACTCAAAATAACCCTAATGTGGAATAATTCAAAATATGAGTTAAGTTTACTCAGTCGTGGTTTACGCTACAACTCAAATTCGGCATGAGTGCCTCTGCAATCCTTATGAGCACTCATGCTGAATTTGGACGCTAACGGACCATTGTGGCTCCAGTTATAGCGTCAACCATGGCTGAGTAAACCCTAGCAATGTTGGTCTCTGCTTTTAAACAATTTGAGGCTGATTTATAGTTCTTACATGTAATGGGGTCAGAATTGAACCAGCCTCCCCTACTTTTGATGAGTACATTACTTCACAAATAAAACTAGATTTGTAAACATGGTTATCATGAATTTATTAGGAATAAGTTTGATAACTTCAATGAAATGATTCCCGCAGTTATTTTGTAGTGATGGAAAAATGATCCGCTCATTAAGACCATGTGTGTACATAGGCACAAAACTTGAAATCATTCAAATAATTTAACTCAAAATGACGGCCTTCAATAGAACATTAATAGGATTTTTTGATAGTAGCTATGTAAAATGATTTGAATTTGTTATAAACAATATAAAAACAAATAGTCGTTGTGGTCCAACATTTTGAAAATCATAAAAAACAAATATTATGCTGACCCTTTTAGGCAAATTTGGAGTACATTAATTATTTTAACCAATATTTGTAAATAAAAACAACAAGTAATAATCTTTCTATTTTGAAAAAAACATTGAAAATCGATTCAGTTGGTTCAAATTAATTTATAATTGTTTTATAGACTATAAAATTTGCGAAAAATTGTCGATTTTTCTAGGTAACCCTATATCAACACATTGCAATGAATAGATGAAACGATCTGTTTACTTGTATTATTAAAATTTGAGGAATCGATGTCTTCGAGAGAATCTCGGCAGGTCATTCTCGAGTTGCGACACAGGCTGATCATGATTTTCAACCAGACATCCTGCTATATTGAGGATTTGTAGCTCAGATCTCAAAGCTTTAGACTACAAGCAAGATCGTTTTCGTCAGATAAGTTTCTTAACTTAAAGCGTCAAGCATTAATTTGATTATTTAATTATAGATAGATATTATCTTTGCACTTGAACTCAGTCAAAATAAAATGTCTGACAACTGCAAAATATCTGAATATCAATTTAACGTAATATTTGCTTCATTTGAATATGTAAACACGCTTCAGAAATGCTGAGTTCTTTATTGTCACATTCTAGATTAACTGCACTTGAAGTTGCTGGCTCGTTTTCTTTCTTGATAAAGCGATAAAGTCTGCAATAGCAGGTATTATAAAAGTAGGAATAGCTTTTATCCAACTTTTTTCTCCTTTCCGCTGCATAACTATATGGTTTAAGAGTAGGTTTCCTGTAACAATTAATCTAAACATGGCAATTTGAGCAGTCGTGCTTCATTGTATTAAACGTTTCTTCGATAAGGTTTGAGTTCGGTTCACTCAATGTGGATTAATTCAAAATAAGAGTTAAGTTTACTCAGTCGTGGTTTACGCTACAACTCAAATTCGGCATGAGTGCCTCTGCCATCCTTATGAGCACTCATTTTGAATATGGACGCTAACGGGCCATTGTGGCTCCAGTTATAGCGTGAACCATGGCTGAGTAAACCCTAGTAATGTTGGTCTCTGCTTTTAAACAATTTGAGGCTGATTTATAGTTCTTACATGTAATGGAATCAGAATTGAACCAGCCTCCCCTACTTATGATGTGTACATTACTTCACAAATAAAACTAGATTTGTAAACATGGTTATCATGAATTAATAAGGAATTAGTTTGATAACTTCAATGAAATGATTCCAGCAGTTATTTTGAAGTGATGGAAAATGATGCTCATTCCATGTGTGTATAGGCAAAAAACTTTAAATTTTCAAAAAATTTAACTCAAAAACGGCTCGATGAACATTTTTAATTTTTTTATATGCTATGTAAAAATGTTTGAATTTTTATAAAAAAAAAAATATAAAAATAAATAGTCGTTGTGGTCCAACATTTCGAAAAACATAAAAAACAAATATATTGACCATTTTAGCAAATTTGAGTACAATAATTATTTTAGTCAATATTTTCAATAAAAACAAGAAATAATAATCTTTCTATTTCTAAAAAAAATTGCAAATCGATTCAGCGGTTCAGAAGTTATGATATTTTTAGAATAAAATATTTCAAAAAATGTCGATTTTTCGGGTAGCCCTATATCAAATGTGGTCACCCTAATATAAAAATTAAAAAATACGGGTCTTATTATTTTCAATGCAGAACATACCAAGCGATTTTGAGCAAAATCGGACAAATTTTTTCAACTCTATTCTTTTCCCGTGGAATCGCTGTATATACACACACACACATACACACACACACACATATATATATATATATATATATATATATATATATATATATATATATATATATATATATATATATATATATATATATATATATATATATATATATATATATATAAATATAGATATATATATATATATATATATATATATAAATATATATATATATATATATATTTATATATATATATATATATAAATATATATATATATATATATATATATATTTATACATATATATATATATATATATATACATATATATATATATATATATATATATATATATATATATTTATATATATATATATATATATATATATATGTATTTTTTTATCAGGGTGACCAAGTTCGGTAATGGGTTACCAGAAAAATCGACATTTTTCGACATTTTTATTTGTAAAACATCATATCTTCTGAACCACTCAATCGATTTGCAATCTTGTTTTATGAATAGAAAGCTTATTCTTGTTTTTATTAAACATATTTGCTAACATAATAAATGTACTCAAATTTGATAAAATGGTCAAAATATTCGTTTTTAATGATTTTTGAAATGTTGAAGACAACTGTGACAACTTTTGACAACTTCGACAGTTCTTACAAATGGAGAAGTAACACGTTTGGCTGGTACATCCTCAGTTGGCAGTAGATTAGACCTCACACTTTGTTCGAATTCATTATCGTTGGATTGCACATGAAATGTGATTCAAGATCCCCACGGTAGTGATCACTTGCCCATACAAATTTCGGTTGCCACCGGGTTCAATCCGTCGAAATCTGTCAACGTCACGTATGATCTTACCCGTTACATCGATTGGACAAAGTTTAGGACAGCAGTAGATGAAGCCGTATCGACGGTAGAAAGGCTTTCACCGTTGGAAGATTATAACTTCCTCTCCAACCTGATCTTAGACATCGCGCTTCAAACTCAAACTCGACCAGTTCCAGGAACGTTATTTCGCAGGAAATATCCTTCTCCATGGTGGGATCAGCAATGCACCGAGGTTTACCATAAAAAGTCCGACGCGTTTAAAGTTTTCCGTAGACGTGGAACACCTGAGCACTTCGAAGTATACACGACTCTCGAACGCGAACTTAAGAGCCTCATCAAGGCCAAGAAACGCAGTTACTGGCGAAGATTCGGGCTATCGCGCGAGACGTCTCTTTGGAACACGGCGCGAAGGTTGTGTAACCGAACTACGAACAACGAGAGCGAGGAGTACTCAGACCAATTGATCTTCAAGTTTGCGCGAAAAGTTTGTCCAGATTCTGTGCCGGCACGGATGATTCCTCGCGAAACCACGAATTCGATAGATGAGATTAGCCAACCTTTTTCAATGGTAGAGTTCTCTCTCGCACTTTTTTCGTGTGGCAATACGGCTCCTGGGGCTGATAGAATCATGTTCAACTTGCTTGTTGAACTTGTTTAATCAGTTTCTGGAGCTCAACATTGTACCGGATGATTGAAGACGGTGAGAGTTATTGCCATTCAAAGACCTGGTAAACCCGCGTCCGACCACAACTCCTATCGCCCCATCGCGATGTTATCTTGTATTCGAAAGTTGTAGGAGAAAATGATCCTTTTTTGTCTGGACAAATGAGTTGAGACGAATAACCTGCTTTCAGATACTCAATATGGTTTCCGTAGGGGTAAGGGAACCAACGACTGTCTCGCGTTGCTTTCCACAGATATTCAGTTATCTTTTGCTTAAACAGAGCAAATGGTTTCTGTCTTCTTGGACATAAAGGGGGCTTTTGATTCAGTATCTGTTGAAGTTACATCAGATAAACTCCACGCTTGTGGCTTTTCACCATTAATGAATAATTTTTTGTACAATTCGCTGTCAGAGAAACATATTAGCGTTTCTCATGGAACCTCTATAGCTTTCCGATTTAGCTAAATGGGTCTCCCTAAGGGTTCCTCTTTAAGCCCTCTTTTGTATAATTGTTATGTCAAAGACATTGACGGTTGTCTAAGTGACAACTGTACGTTGAGACAACTTGCAGATGACGGCGTAGTGTCTGTCACGGGATCCAATGGGGTCGATCTGCAAGGACCCTTACAAGATACACTCAGTAGCAAAAAAAAGCCGAGCAAAATTTTATTCCGAAAAACGCGTTGTTCAACCTTCTGTAACTTTGTCAAATATCAATATATTTGGCTGAAATTTTGACAACTTTATAACTAATGTTTCGACTTTATGTGATCAAAATTTTATGTTTTATTTTAAAGTTTATAAATTTGAAGTTATCATAACATATGTGAAAAAAGTCATTTTGGACATACCAATTTCAAAAAACCGTATTTCTGTGAAAAAATTAGGTAGCATAATTCATCTCATTAATTCGGCCCAAACCTGTATGATGACAACGCCTCGGCTTTGTTTTGCACCGATATTTCAGCATGGTCGTAATTGGGTGATCAAGGAAAATACTCATGTTGGAGCCTCAACTTTGACGCCAGCTGTAGTCCAAACCACTCGATGGAAACAGTTCAAATTTTGTCCACATAAATTTCTGTATTTTTTTAAGTCATGGAGAAATTTTTAATATGCTACCTAAATTTTTCACGGAAATACGGTTTTTTGAAATTGGTATGTCCAAAATGACTTTTTTCACATATGTTATGATAACTTCAAATTTATAAACTTTATCAACATTAAATTTTGGTCACATAAATTCGAAACATTAGTTATAACGTTGTCAAAATTTCAGCCAAATATATTGATAATTGACAAAGTTACAGAAGGTTGAACAACGCGTTTTTTGGAAGAAAATTTTGCTCGGCTTTTTTTTTTGCTACTGAGTGTACCTTAGACAATTTGTCTACTTGGACTCTAGAGCTAGGTATCGAATTTTCTACGGAGAAAACTGAGTTGTTATTTTTTTCTAGGAAGCATAACCCTGCACAACCGAAGCTTCAAATTTGGGGTAAACCGATAACTCATTCTATGTCCTTCAAATATCTTGGGGTCTGGTTCGATTCTAAGTGCAGCTGCACTGAAAATATTTTTTCGTTAATTCTGTATTGTGTTAACGATTCTGTATTATCGTTTATTGTATTAAACATTCGTATTGCAGGTTTTTAAGATAAATTCCAGTATTACGCAATATGCGTACAGTTTATGAATTGTGTTTCGCATTAATTTAGAACCAAATGTAAATATTTCGGATGGTTTGTGCACGCTAGTAAGAGATTATCAAGGTCGTGTCGAGTCACGTTCGTCTTTCATAATAAAGTTTTATTATTTTGTGTTCATTGTAAATGTTTTCAGTATAAAGTGCATATTGTGCAGCGGCCAAGCTAACGGGCCAACTGATCGCAAAGTAAGTAAACAAATCACTTCTTCTATTTTTGTGTTGTTGTTGCTGAATGAAGGTCCCCCCCTCAAATCACACACTTAAAAGAGCATTCTGTAATCTAGTCTATGCAATACGGCTCCTGGGGCTGATAGAATCAAGTTCAACTTGCTTGTTGAACTTGTTTAATCAGTTTCTGGAGCTCAACATTGTACCGGATGATTGAAGACGGTGAGAGTTATTGCCATTCAAAGACCTGGTAAACCCGCGTCCGACCACAACTCCTATCGCCCCATCGCGATGTTATCTTGTATTCGAAAGTTGTAGGAGAAAATGATCCTTTTTTGTCTGTACAAATGAGGTGAGACGAATAACCTGCTTTCAGATACTCAATATGGTTTCCGTAGGGGTAAGGGAACCAACGACTGTCTCGCGTTGCTTTCCACAGATATTCAGTTATCTTTTGCTTAAACAGAGCAAATGGTTTCTGTCTTCTTGGACATAAAGGGGGCTTTTGATTCAGTATCTGTTGAAGTTACATCAGATAAACTCCACGCTTGTGGCTTTTCACCATTAATGAATAATTTTTTGTACAATTCGCTGTCAGAGAAACATATTAGCGTTTCTCATGGAACCTCTATAGCTTTCCGATTTAGCTAAATGAGTCTCCCTAAAGGTTCCTCTTTAAGCCCTCTTTTGTATAATTGTTATGTTGAGGAACCCAATTACCTCCGTTCCTTCGATGCGGGGTTCTCCAACACTCGCCGGTGTTAATTCAAAAACGTTAACTCACAAGTATACAGTTTATACAACACAATTCACTTTATTGCAACACTAATTACAACATTTATTTCCGGACTCTAACACGTTTATTTCCTAATGCTAACACTTCTAATTTCTAATTGTAAAACATATATTTCCTAATTCTAACACATAATGGTATAAACACAAATTGGATCGCGCGCACTCCGGCTCACCCACCGGTTGAATATCTCATTTAATACTAAAAAACACATCTGAAGCTCCGTCGTCATCAGCTGACCGCAATCGCACTCATGCGATGTTTTCTCCGTCGTTCCATGAGCACGAGAACTGCCGTCGACTCTCCGTGCTGTCCACTACCATCGGCGATTTGATAGATACCCGTACTATCAATCCTACTTCTGTTGAGGTACCACCACAGTTGCGGATCCTTTGCTCTCATTTGTGCCTATTGTTGTGCTTCGGGCCTTCGCTAGTGTGGTGATCATATGGCAGCTGCATCGATAACTAGGTCACAATTGTGCAGCATCAGTAGCAGAGGCGTAGCTGGGTTGGGTTTGTCGCGAACATCCTCACCCACCCTGAAATTGCAGATTTCTGAAGATAGAAACAAAAGGGGGATCCTCTTCGAAGGGAATGGGAAGGAAGGATACGCTCTTAGCTGATGTTTACTGCGACTGCTGGTACTGATCATCACCGCTGATTGGTAGTAAGCAGAGTTTTTCAACTGGACGTTTCATTAAGCCTGTTGCCGTTTTCAATGTCACGACACGCACGACTCCGTCGCTTCCTGGATGCAACTGATCGATCCGTCCCAAACGCCATTTCATCGGTGGTAAGTTTTCGTCACGTACGACAACCAGCTTGCCAACGTCAATCTGAATCGGTGGTTTCCATCGCTTCGTCCTGCCCTGAAATTGGCAGAGGTATTCCCTTCTCCACCGCTTCCAGAAATCCTGCAGCTTTCTTTGTACTAACTGAAATTGGTTCAGGCGATTCATCTGGAGGTTTTCCAGGTTTGGTTCAGGAAGGGATTGTAACGACGAACCTGTCAGGAAATGGCCTGGGGTGAGAGGCTCAAGATCGGCGGGATCATCGGACATTGGCGTTAGTGGTCGTGAGTTGAGACATCCTTCAACTTGAACCAACAAAGTATTAAGGTCCTCGAGGAGCATTGTTGTTTCCCCAACTACCTTGATTAGGTGGTTCTTAGCTGATCTTACAGCTGCTTCCCAAAGTCCCTCAAAATGTGGGGCACTGGGCGGATTAAAGTGCCACTGGATTCCTTGACTCGCACATTCCTTATCCACTCCCTCTTGGTGTTCTGGGCTCCTCAACAATGCAATGAATTCCTGCATCTTATTCCTGGCACCAACAAAGTTTGTTCCATTATCTGAATACAGATCTTGACACCTTCCTCTCCGCGCTATGAAGCGTCTCATAGCCTGTAGAAACCGATCCGTACTCAAGTCTGTTACCAGCTCCAGGTGCACAGCCTTCGTACAAAGGCATATAAAAACCGCCACGTAAACCTTAACTACCGGTCGTCGAGGGGCTGGTCTTACATAAAGGGGACCGAAGTAGTCCACACCAGTCTGCGAGAATGGCCTAGATACAGTGACTCTTGGAGCAGGCAGCTCTCCCATAAACTGTTGGATTGGCTTCGGTTTAGCACGAAAACATTTTAAGCATTGGTGTACAATGTTTCTAGCGACACTCCTTCCACCCAGTGGCCAGAATCGTAGACGTAGGGCTCCGAGTAGTAGTTGCGGACCAGCGTGTAGCAGTTGTAAGTGATAGTGTGTGAGAACCATTCGGGTGAGCCTGTGCCTAGCAGGAAGAATCATCGGATGTTTAGTAACTAGAAATTAGAAGAAGAATTAGTATCTTCCATTTAATTCCAACTACCTTTGCTTATCTTCGACAGATACGCGTATTTCGTCTACAATGTGCAGACTTCTTCAGTGTCTCAGACTAATAACTCGACTGGGTGTTGGGATGTTTAGTGTCCTCTCGCTCTGCAGAATGGCCCAGCCGTCCTCCGATCACCCTTTCTTCAGAGATATATGGGTTGAACCAGCGAAGCGAGGATCGCCTTGACACTGATTCCACTTTGGAAAGTGCCCTCCACTCTTCGGGAAAGGCTTCTTGCTGAACACAGCGCACTAGTGTATATTCTGCTGCTCTTATTTCCTCCGTAGTTATGAATTTTGACGGATTCCTATCACAAGAATTGATTTGCAGAAACTTCATAAACCGTAGCCAAATTGCTGGCCTTCTGATGAGGTCCGAATACGAAGCAAACTTCTCCAGGTACCATTCGTTGAATTCTGCGTTAGTTGACAAGATACAAGCTACGTTGCGTCGTTTTTCTAGCTCTAAACTTTCCGTTGAAACTTTTATTTGTGATGGAGGCCAATGTTCTGGACGATCCCTTAACCAAACCGGTCCCTCCCACCAGGAAGTACTGCTTAAGATTTGCTTCGGAGAAATACCTCTTGAGATCAAATCTGCCGGATTTTCTTTGCCTGGGACGTGTCGCCATTGAGAAGGTTCGCTGATTTCCTGTATTTTTGCTACACGATTCGCGACATAGGTATTCCAAACATTCGGAGAAGCCTGAATCCACCGCAGTACGCATGTAGAATCGACCCAAAAGTAAGGCCGCGCTGGAATTTTGATCGCGTCTCGAACTGTTTCATACAATTGTGCAACCAATAATGCACCACATAACTCCAATCGTGGAATGGTTTGCGTCTTCAAGGGTGCCACCTTGGATTTAGAGGTCAGCAGCCGTACCTTCAATGTTCCATGTGTATCTTGGCTCCGTATATAGATGCATCCGCCAAACGCCTTGTATGACGCATCCGAGAAACAATGGATCTCTATAAGTTCTACGTTCGATATTGTAACACAGCGGTCTATAGAGATGCTATTCAGTATTGTGAGCTCTTCGTAGTATTTTTTCCACATCTCATAAATTGCCGGAGGTAATTCTTGGTCCCAATCCAACACTTGGTTTTCTTCATTCCGTATTTTCCACAAAAGCTGCATTATTATCTTCGCCGTAGTAATAGCAGCCCCAAGAAGTCCTAGCGGATCGAATAAGGAAGCTATCACCGACAGAACCTGTCGTTTGGTTGGGGTTTGCGCTGAATTCCACTCTGGGATCAGGAATTGGAACTTCAGCTGATCGGTGATAGGCATCCAAGTTAGCCCTAGGGTTTTAACAGTCGGGTCAGGGTCCAAGATAATCCCTTCCGACGTGCGAATCGCTCTATCGCTCTCTGCTACACCATGTAGTACCTCTGGATGATTTGAAGCCCACTTCCTAAGCCGAAATCCTCCTCGACTAGCCATTTCGTTGAGCTGCGAGCAAAGCTCTCGTGCCGCACTTACTGAATCCACACCCGTTATTACATCATCCATGTACGTGTCCTCTATGGTGGCCTTTGCTGCCAATGGGTATTGTTTTTCCTCATCCATTGACAGCTGGTTCAATGTCCGTGTTGCCAAAAACGGTGCTGGTTTTGTTCCGTACGTAACCGTATTGAGTTCATATACGTCCACAGGATCAGCTGGATCGAAACGCCATAGAATGCATTGCAGCGGTCTATCTATTTGTTGAACGACGATTTGCCGGAACATCTTTTCGATGTCAGCCACCAGCATGACTTGCTTCACCCGACTTCGGAGCATAATCGACCGTAAACTGTCCTGTACGATCGGCCCAACCAGAAGAACATCGTTAAATGAAACACCTGTTGACGTCTTGCATGACGCGTCGAAAACTACTCGCACTTTGGTCGTCGTGCTGGCTTCTTTGATCACGGGATGGTGCGGCAAGAAGCACCGTTCGCTGGAATCCTCCTTATGCTCTACCCTTGACATGTGCTTCAATTGGATATACTCCACCATGAATTGATGATACTGCTCCCGAAGCTCAGCATCCCTCGCTAACCTGCGTTCGGTGCCTTGAAGCCTCCGGAAGGCGATGTTCCGAGACTCTCCCAACCTGGATGTTGCGGCTTCATCCCTAGGCAACGAAACCGTGTACCGACCATACGTATCTCTCCGCACCGACCTTCGAAAAATCTCCTCACATTTGTCCTCCTCCCGTTGCAGAATCTTGGGGCTATTGATTTCCTCGCTAGTCCAAAACCGCGCGACTAGCTCTTCTAAACTCCTTGTTGTGGCAGTGCTACAGCTGATGCACAGACTTCCAGTGGGTTGCGATAGGCCTCCGCAAACCACCCACCCGAACACTGACTCATTAAGTGTTGGTAATTGAGTTCCGAGGAAAGTTCTCCGTCCCGTTACGAAGAAATCGAAAAAGAATTCGATACCCAGCACCATATCAACTGTGCTTGGACTGAAAAAAGCTGGATCCGCCAACTTAATTCCTTCCGGCAACGGCCATTCATGTGTATTCACCTTCGCCGTAGGTAAATCCACAGTAACCTTGGGTAGAACCAGGAAACTCATATTCTGCGAGTACTCCGAAACTCGCGACCGGACCATTGTGATGATTCGAGACTTGCTTTTCGTCGCAGCATGTCCGATTCCCGACACTGAGATATCCACTTTCTCTCGGTGTATCCTAAGACGTTGGCTCAACCGTTCAGCAATGAAATTGCACTCGGAGCCGGAATCCAATAATGCTCGAGCGGGGATCTGGTTACCTTCATCATCTTCCACGATGATGACCGCAGTCGCCAGCAAAACCTTGGATGAGAACTGTGGACATGCTCCAGCAGAAACCAACGTTTCGGTTGCTGCCATGTTGACCACCTGAGAGGATGTGGAACTAGTTGTTCCTACCGGTGCCGGAGGAGGGTTATTCGCGTCAGCGGCCACAGTACTCTTCGACGACCCTTCCTTTGCTGGTTTGAAGCATACTAAAGTATGGTGACGACCTTTACAAGAACGGCATGAATACTTCGACGAGCATTCTCTTGCTAGATGTCCCGATCTAAAACAGTTCCTGCATAGCGAGTTTGTCTTCAGTAACGCATCCCTTTCGCGCACCGACAACCGTTGGAAGGATGAGCATAGGTAAAGAGGATGGTTTTCTTTACACGCTGCGCAACGTCCCCCGGACGATTGCACAGAACCATAGCTGGCCTTCACAGCTGATGATTTTTGCCTTGGTTGTTGATTTTGATGCGTTACCCTTGATTCCGAAGTCTTTGCTGGCAGTGATTCTAGAATACGAATCCGGCGATGGAGAAATTCCAAGAGATCCACCAACGTATCGTGCTCCTTGGTTGAAGAGTGTTCCTCCCATCCACGCCGCGTAACTGGATCCAGCCGCGTGGAAAACAAGCTCACCAGCAAAAGATCCTTGTAATCTTCCGGCTTGATTACCTGATCAAGAAACTGCACCACCTTTTCAAAACCGTCCACTAGTGTGTGCAAATCAACTACCGATTCTTTGGACAATGACGGTAAACTGAATAAAGCCTCAACCTGCCGCTTTTTCAGCTGCTTGCTGTTATCATATCGTTTCAACAACATGTCCCACGCAATTTGGTAGTTGGTTTGTGTGATTTTTAAGGAATCAATTAGACTCTTTGGCTCTCCTTGAAGGCAACCCTTCAGATAGTGGAATTTTTCCACATCTGGCAAGTCGATTTTCCTGTGGATCAGCGATGCGAACAAATCTCTGAAGCTTATCCATTCATCAATATCGCCATTGAAAATCTGCAACTTTATCTGCGGTAAGCGTACGTGATCTAAAGAACCGTGCCCGTGCGGTATAGTAGCATTCGCTCGCATAGAATTCTCCAATTCGTTGGGTTCCTGCAATGCCTTGACCTTATCCATCAGAAACGATTTACAGTCGTAGTACCGATCACTATAAACTAGCCTAGCCTTATTAAATTCCTGATCCTCATCCTCGTATTCGTCATGAGCCTGAATATCAACTAGTACATCAGCGTACCTCTCCCACAACTCCTCGATTTTACTCAAGCGAACCTCAACCTGACTTAAAGTAGTATTCTCATCACAACCTTGAACGAATCTCCAGATGTCGTCTAGGGATGTCTGGATGCTCTTCAGCTGCACCATCAACAGCTTGAAGGTAGGTGGCTTCTTCTCGCGCGTCGGCATGGTTGTTGTGTATCACTCGAAACGGTAAAGAACAATTTTATGGTGTAGAGATCCGAAAGCTCCTATGCTTCGGCTGGCATATACTGATTAAGCCTACCTGGCAGAGCAGTACGATGTTCAACGATCCACACCAAATTCAATTGTTTAGCACTGCCGTATAGTGTCGTCACACAAATTCAGCGTCGCTCGTAATGAGTTGATGGATGATAGCAGAGAAAATCGTAATGTAATATCCAAAGACCTAACTTCGACGGACATATACTGTTCTAGCTCACCTATAAGAACAAACAGCAACGCCACTTAAATTCGAAAGGAACGCTGGTCGATTTGTAGTTACAGTTCACAACGTCAGCACAGATCAGCAGAGCAGCTCAAAACAATGATTCATTGGGAAATTTCAATGGAAGAGGAATATAAACATGTAGTATCCTGTGTAGTAGCCACGGCTGGACATATACCGTACAACTAACCCGTGTAAATAACAGCAGTGGTGATCCAGTACCAAATGACCAATGACGTCCAAAATGCGTCCAAAAGTTTGCAGCAGAATGAGACAATTGTTCTGATGACGAACAGTTTTGCTCAGGGATTCATTGCCAATAAATTGAAGAGGTTTGTATTCAATTAACAAGTGTATTATCTGTAGTCCCGCTTTGGAGACATATACATAGTTCTATGACTCACCACACAGTAAATGAAATGAAGCAGCCTCTTCTGCCCTGAACGGTTCGTCAATATGGTTGCTAATCGATGTCTGCGATGGCCGACGAAGTCCAACAAAAGTCCCAAATTGTAGCGGCCCGATGGACAAACCTGTCCTTCCGTCTCCGTAGGTGTTGCCGGGAGTTTGTTGTCCGAGTTGAGAAACAAAGAACACGTCGAAATGTGGGTGTTAGAATCACGTAGGAACTAGCAACGACTGGACATACACTGATCTAATGTTTATTTACCTGGAGAAGCAAACTTAAGGCAGGATCAGTTATCAAATTCGTACGTTGGTTGAAGTCCAAGTCACATGCAAACGCTCTCGAATCGATCCAATATAAATTTTAGGAAGAAAACTATGTGTTAGAATGTCGCAATCCCGTAGCCTCGGATGGACATATAGTTATTGTTCCAACTAACCTGCAGAAACAATCCAAAGAATAGGTGTCCAAATAGAGGAAAATGGCTCAATGTTTCATTCTTTCTTGTGTTGCGATGGCGATAAACAATTGAACATGCAATGGAGTTGCGAATCTTGTTCAACGCCGTCCGTGATGGCGCCAATCCAAGCCTGCCTCAGGCTTCCGTGAATATGGGAGAGTTTCCGAAGGTCTGACCAGTCCAAGATCCGGTTCGAAGGACCATAAATGTTGAGGAACCCAATTACCTCCGTTCCTTCGATGCGGGGTTCTCCAACACTCGCCGGTGTAAATTCAAAAACGTTAACTCACAAGTATACAGTTTATACAACACAATTCACTTTATTGCAACACTAATTACAACATTTATTTCCGGACTCTAACACGTTTATTTCCTAATGCTAACACTTCTAATTTCTAATTGTAAAACATATATTTCCTAATTCTAACACATAATGGTATAAACACAAATTGGATCGCGCGCACTCCGGCTCACCCACCGGTTGAATATCTCATTTAATACTAAAAAACACATCTGAAGCTCCGTCGTCATCAGCTGACCGCAATTGCACTCATGCGATGTTTTCTCCGTCGTTCCATGAGCACGAGAACTGCCGTCGACTCTCCGTACTGTCCACTACCATCGGCGATTTGATAGATACCCGTACAATCAATCCTACTTCTGTTGAGGTACCACCACAGTTGCGGATCCTTTGCTCTCATTTGTGCCTATTGTTGTGCTTCGGGCCTTCGCTAGTGTGGTGATCATATGGCAGCTGCATCGATAACTAGGTCACAATTGTGCAGCATCAGTAGCAGAGGCGTAGCTGGGTTGGGTTTGTCGCGAAC
>JASCZW010009578.1:0-41594 GCA_034211315.2 Aedes japonicus | reverse complement strand
GCCACGTACTGCTTTGAGAAAGTGAACGGATGAAACCAGCGTAGACGCGATTTCGATGACACTGGTGATGATTTTTCCAATTGTTTCCACTCTTCTGCAAAAACTTGCCGCTGCAACTGACGAATTAGAATCGATTCTGCTGCGTTCATTTCCTCGGTTGTGATGTAAGTTGTTTTGCAGATTGTTTGTGGTTCGTGGCGACAATTCTGGATGAAGCGTTGACAGTATGCGGTTACCCTGAGCATGCGGTCGAATCGGGAGAACTTCGATACAAACTGGTCGATGAAAGTTGGTTCGGAACTTGCAGTGCATACGGTCTTCGATCGGCTTCCGATTTCCGCGAGGTGCCTCGGAGCTAGTTGTAGATTTGGGTCGCTCGATTGGCCAAGAGGTTTGAGCGAGTTGTAGCCATTTCGGTCCATGCCACCAGCGTTGATTGTCGAGAATGTTGTCTGCCGTAGTTCCACGTGAAAGTACATCAGCTGGATTTTCTTGCCCTGATACGTGGTGCCAAGAACAGGATTGAGTAGCCTGCTGTATTTTCGATACCCGGTTGGCGACGAAAGTGGTCCACGTTGACGGTGTAGCCTTTATCCAGCTGAGAACTGTTGTTGAATCGACCCAAAAAAATGTTGGTCCTGGAAGTTCGAGTGATTTCGAGACCTTTTGGTACAACTCAGCAGCTAGGAGTGCTCCGCATAATTCGAGTCGAGGAATGCTTTGTTGTCTCAACGGTGCAACTTTTGATTTGGCTGTAAGAAGGGCGACTTTATACGATCCACTGGTATCCGCAGTTCGAACATAGCAACAAGCACCATACGCGGTTTGAGAAGCATCCGAAAAAAGTGGTATTGGTAGAAAGCAGGGTTGGCTGAAAGAATGTAGCGGTCGATTCGTAGGTTGTTGAGCAGCGGCAGTTCTGACATGTAGGTTTGCCAGCGTTCTTTCATTTCAGATGGTAGTTCCTCATCCCAGCCCCAGGCTTTACCATGGTTGTTTGTTAGAGTCCAAAGCGCTTGCATAAATAGTTTGGCGACAATGACGACCGGACCTAACAAACCGAGAGGATCGAAGAGACGTGCAATCTGTGACAGGGCCATCCGTTTTGTCAATGAAGTTGCAGGAGAGTCGATGGGTATCTGGATTTTGTATTTCAATTGATCAGCCGCCGGTTCCCAGTGCAGACCAAGCGACTTGATTGTTTGATTGCGGTCGAGATCAATCGATGTTTGAAGCGCACGGTATTCAACTGGTAAGTTTTCCAAGACTGTTTCTTCGTTCGATGCCCACTTGCGAAGCTGAAAACCACCCTTGATGAAAAGTGCTTCTAGTTGTTGGCGGAGGGCAGTGGCCTTTTCGATTGTGCTTGCTCCCGAGAATAGATCATCTACGTAAAAGTCTTTACGTAGGACCTGTGCAGCAACCGGGAAATGCTCTTGTTCGTCATCTGCTAACTGTAGGAGAACTCGGGTGGCGAGAAATGGGGCACTAGCAGTACCGTAAGTAACCGTCAGCAATTCGTACGTGTTGAGAGGAGAATCTGGTGATTGTCTCCAGACGATTCGTTGAAGTGGAGTGTCCCGTTCGTCAACGAGAACTTGCCGGTACATCTGTTTGGCGTCGGCAATTATCATGACTCGGTGGATCCGCGAGCGCATAATGATGGATCGGATGTCTTGTTGCACGGTCGGGCCGACCATGAGTGCGTCATTGAGCGATGGTCCATCTACTGTCTTGCAAGACGCATCAAATACGACTCGCAGCTTCGTGGTAGTGCTATCTTCTCGGATGACAGCATGATGAGGCAAATGGTAACAGGGCGACGGAGGAGATTGGTAATCGTACACTTGCTTCATGTGACCCAAGGTAAGGTACTCATCGATAAATGCGGAATATTGATGAGCAAGATCGGCATTGCGCCCAAGACGGTTTTCCAGCATACGAAAACGACGGACAGCGGTGCGACGGTTGTCGCCAAGTTGGTTAATGACGTCATTCTTTATAGGTAAGCGAACAATGTATCGTCCTTGGGAGTTGCGCTTCACGTGGTGACAAAAGTGATCCTCAGCGGCTGCTTCTTCGACGGAATAGTTTTGTGCATTTTCGTCTTCTTCAATTTTCCAGAATCGTTCGATGAAGTGGTGAATATCGGTGATCGTTGCGACATTTGCGACAATTAGAGGCTTCGGAGTTCCTTGCGATGCCTTTCCGGAGACTACCCAACCGAGGGCAGAATTGACTAAAGTGGGAAGAGATTCGCCTAGGTGGATGCGACCAGCCACTTTGAAAAGATCGAAGAAGATGTCTGCACCGATGATCATGTCGATTGGTTTCGCTTCGTGGAATGATGGGTCGGCGAGTTGTACGTCATGAGGAATGTGCCAAGTGGAGACATCAAATGAAGCAGATGGAAGCGCGATGGTGACCTCAGGCAGAACTAAACATTCGGCCGTGGTAGAAAAGTTTCCGATTCTTGAGCGGATTGAAACGACAACCTTGTACCTTGCATACGTTGACGACTGTCCAATACCAGAAATTGGAATGGAGATTTTCTTGCGCCGTGCCCTGACCAGCTGTGAGAGGGATTCAGTGATGAAGCAGCATTCACTACCAGAATCGAGAAGTGCTCTCACAGCATGCTCGGTACCGTTATCGTCAACCAGTTTGACGACAGCGGTAGCTAGACAAACACGATTTTGTACTTGTCCGGTGGTTGCAGAAATGGATGCCTTTGTTCCATCGCGAGATGTACTTGGTCGAGAGATGGTAGGTTCAATTGCTCTGGAGTTCACGGTAGAAGAGTTGTCTGTAGTACAGAGCTGGGTATGGTGATGACCGCGGCATTTCCGACAGGTGCTTGATGACAAACATTCTTGAACTCGGTGTCCCTTCCGAAGGCAGTTGCGGCACAGTTGATGCTGACGTACCTCCTTTTCTTTCCCTTCTACGCTGAGTTTCGAAAACATTTGGCAGAGGTATAATGGGTGATGCTCGGAACACACGACGCATTTCCGACTAGAAGGAACTTGGTTGGCGCCATGGCAGGTAACTAAACGTTGGGACGGTTTTTGTTTTGCTGGTTGAATGTTGCAGTATCCAAAGTTTTACCCTGAATAGTTTGTAGCACGCTCACTCTACGCTGAACGAACGACGTCAAATCGTTGAACGACACATCTGCTTTGGACGACGAAAACTCCTCCCAATCCCTCCGAGTCGTGGGATCTAAGCAGACACTGAGCATGCGGATGAGAATAATATCCCAGAATTCGGTGCACTCACCGAGTTGTTTCAGAACTTTAACGTTAGATTCGAATTTCTCGACTAGATAGTGAAGATCGGCTGCAGATTCACGTTTGAGTGTATCAAATTCAAAAAGAGCGTCGAGGTAAGTTTTCTTCAATCGGGTGGTGTTCTGGTAATGATCGACGAGTAGATTCCAAGCAATTGGGTAGTTATTCGCACTGAGTTCGATGGTTTGGATCAATTTCAACGCTTCACCAGACAGAGATGATCGGAGATAATAGAATTTCTGGATCGACGACAACTCCTGCGAAGCGTGAACTAGCGAGACGAACAGGTCATGGAAATTGAGCCAATTTTCGATGGTACCGTTAAAGGTCGGCAGTTTTACGTCGGGTAATCGCACATGCGATGACGGAGCAGAAGAGTGCGAGGCCACTAAAGGAGGGTTGGTTGTTGGTGTAAAAGGATCTTTATTGTGGGCAAGAAGAAATCCCTTCACATTATAGTAGACCGTTTCAAACTCTGCCCGCTGTTTAAGATGTTCGTCGACGGAGTCCTCATCGGATGTTTCGAGCTCCGATTGGACCTTTTGGAACTCTATCCAGATTGTATTTAAATTTTCCAATCGTACTGAGATTTCGCACGCATCCTTTTCAACGTCGTAGTTTTCCGCGAAGGTCTGGATGAGAGCGAAAGATGTTAAAATGCTCCGTTGTCTTAGCTTCAGCGTCTTGACCCGGCGTTCCGGAGGCATGGTGGCAAATCAATGGAGTCCTTTAGCAAGAATAGAATAGGATTCCTTTTATTAGTTTTGAATCACCAATCCTAGTGATGGCGGAGTTTCGCACCACTCAACGAAGCGATATGGCGGTTTCGCGTGCGTTGAACGTTTCTCGTGATGGCGACTCGTCTCACCAAGCGCGAAGTTCCAGACCAGACGGAGAATCGACGTCCGAATCCGGTTCGAAGGACCAGATGTTACGATAGCACACCAATGAGCTTAACAGAAAAGTGATTCTGTGCTGAATTTCTCTTCTGTAGGTTGCACAACGGGGACGAGATGACCAGTTAAATTGTCTGTTGGTTTCTTTGGTTTTTACAACATTAATCACACGCGGAACTGGATTAATAATAACGTGAAGTCCAATTTATTCGTTTGCACTAACTTTCTATTTCTACTCATTTAACTTTAATTCACAATTTCACAAATTAGTTTTCGTTTAAATTTTTACTACGATGATTGCAGCTGATGATGACTGCGGGTGATGGTGACGGTAGGCGATGATGACGGCAGGCGTCGTGTTGACAAAGAAGTGAGCGAGATTGGTCGTCCGTCGGTTTTTATAGATGGTGTCTCCATCTTATTTTGTTGCCGGAAGATTCACATCGCAATTTGCAGACGAGCGCCATGCTGATTAATGATTCTGTAGTTGGTGCTGACGAACGACGAAATCCACGTGTAGATGTCGTGACGGTACATTTCTTCGTATGCGAACATATAGTGTGCATGGGCAAATTTTACCTACTATAAAGATCAGCTCCTAGCTATTACTGCGCGCGGAAATATTGCTTTAATTTTGTTTTGGACATTGTAAAATCAATACTCTGGCAATGTTTATTGTAAGTGGTAATCATTTGATTAATGGGTCCAAATTTTCCGTAGTTCGTACGATGGTAATTTGTTGCAAATCAAATAACTGTCGGTGCTTTAAATAACGTGTTGATGTGTACAAATTTAATTTTGATAAAATTTCCGTCGAGTCAATTCTGTGTGAGACAATGTTATTTATACAGGCATACCTCGATATAACGTAACCTCGATATAACGTAACCTCGATATAACGTAACTCGATATAACGTAACTTTTACCTCGATATAACGTAACTTTTTTTCCCCTATATTTTGTAGTTTATTGTTAGCGTGATTTATCTAACTGTATATTTTTGTTTTTTAATTATTTATAAATCTGTCCAGGCTCAATCGAATCAACTTCACAGAGCCAAGTCATCATATGTATATACATCAGGTATCTTAGAAATAAAGTTGTCCATTCTTAGAACTAAAGATGTTCATTCTTTTGATCCGGTCCATTTGAAATAAACAGCCCTAATACACTTCGAGTGTCCTTCAACCTATTGCCAAACTATAAAATAAACCGCTAGCTATTTTGATATTTCATGTCCATCGGTTGCCACATCTGAAGTGCAATTGAAATAAGATTGTACTAGGATGGGAAGTACGATTGAAGTGAGAAAAGGGACTTGGCTACTTCAATAGTACTTCAATTGTACTAGGTTCCGGTATCTGGGAAGGTTTGGTAAAATGGCTAGTATATGCCGTCAAACTGTTTTCTGTTTTCTGTGGATTGTTTGTTTTTGAGCATGTAGTAGAAAGCTAGCTGTTAAAACTTCTTTGTTAATGCACAACTTATAATTCGAGAAGTTCGACTAAGTCGGAGGTTTGATCTTGTACATGGTGTTTCTATGAGTAAAAATATGAAGAAGTACATACTTCGGTCTGCATCTATCATCTATGCCATGAAATATGCAGAGGACAACATTCTCAAAAAAAAATAGCCAACAAGGAGGAATGTGTAAACAACTTAAATGATATTCCGTGAGGTCAATTGAACATGTTTTGTTTTTAATTTATAGCAAAACGAAAGCGTTTCGAGAATGGTCGATACCCACGAAGCGCTCTACATCTGTTTTTTTTGCAAAAATGACAGCACCAACGACTGATAAGCCAGAAATGCTACAAGTTCAAGCTAAAGAATCTCTTACCATATGATTGAAACAGGGGAACTCTGAAGTCTTGGTTATGTGGAAAAAACACAAAACACAACGGCATTCGTTTACTGAAAATCAGTGGCGAAAAATTGTCCAGCAATATTTCTGTTTCCGAATCGGGAGGAAGATTTGTCTCCTTGTCAGAACTTCAATGTTGACGAAAGTGGGCTCTTTTTCAAGAGATCCCCAATATGAACATATGTTAAGAGCCGTCAAATCAACAAAGATCGGATCACGTTCATGCCTTGCAGCAACATGGATGGGTCGCTCAAATTACCGTTAATGTTGATTGGAAAGTCTCACAGCTCTCGAGTACTTCAAAATCTCAAGGAGTTGCCCTTATACTATAGGGCATCCATGAGCGCTTGGATGGAAAAGAAGCTCTTTATAGAGTGTTTTTTTCGGAATTCGTCCCGAAAGTGACCGCCTTCCTCAAGTCAAAAGGAAATCCCCTAAGAGCCACCCTTATTTTGGATAATTGTACAGCTCATTACAATGCAGTTAAGCTAAAAACGATGGATCAATTTTAACCATCCTTCTCCCTGTAAACACCACCGCCAAACTTCATTAAGATGATTAAGGCGCGCTACAGGAATCTGATGATGCAGAAAATTCGTTGAGGAGAGTTTGACGAGTGCGTGAAAAAGATCAACATATAGAATGTCATCTTTTGGGTTGCTCAAGCGTGGGAGGTAGTTCCAGCTGACTCGACTCGCAAATCTTGGAACATGCTTTACAATGCCCGTGAAATCGAGGATGAGGATGATGTACCGCTGTCGGTCGTAAGAGACACGCTAAGAAGCATTGGGGAGAAGTCTTGACTTTGGCGTGAGCGGTATGGATGTAAATCACTAACGGGTGGCAACTAAAATTTTGGAATTTCTTTCTCAAGCTGTCAAAAAAGACAAACATAGTTGAAGAAAATCTGATTTATTCAAATAAAAGATACATTGTCCATTGTTGAAAAAAATTAGTGAACATTTGAAAACGGTCCGTAATCGGATGTTCGGCGAAGCTTCCGTTTGATGTCGGAACAGGAGCGTTGTACGGCCTCCATGTCAACTTTGCGAATGCATCTCTTGATTCTACCAATCAACTGTTTGCAATTCGTGGCTCTCCAGTTATTTTTGTACACCAAGGAACTCAAAACCCCGAAGAAATCTTCGATTGGGCGACACTGAGGCAGATTTGTCGGGTTGTGGTTTTTGGGTACAAATGGGATCGAATGGGTATTCAGGAACGATTGTGTTTTTATGGCGTAATGCGATGACGCTTTATCCGGCCAAAACACGTATTGTCCATCAGCATGATGTTTTTGTAGAAACGGGATCAAAATTTTCTTCAAACATTCGTTCTGGTACACATCTTGATTGATTGCCAAACCAGAGGACTTGAACCATCGCTTAGAAATGCCTTTCTCGGAAATGGCAATGTACAGCATCACTTTCTGTTCAAACTTATGTTTAAACTTATATTTTATGTTCGGAGGTGTAGTAGAACTATCCGTTGAATAGTATCGATCGTTTCCGGGAATCTGCGTCTTCGAAAGAGGGAAGTAGCTTTCGTCGTCCAAAACAAAACTTTTTCCGGAATAATTTTTAATCAACCAACGGCATTGGGATTTCAGCGTTGTAATCTGTGCATCAGTATATTCCGGGGCTCGTGTCTTCTTTCGGCACTTTATTCCGACTCTTTTCAATGTTTTGCAGATGTACTGGTGAGAACAGTTGAACTTTTTTGCGGCATCCCGTTGGCTCAGTGAATCCTTGTTGTTGAAGGCACGAGAAAGAGAACGAAGTCCTTTTGCGTCCATAATTTTGGCTGGTCTTCCACTACCTTGCTTGCGAGCAGTTGTTGGGGATCATAGGCAAGCATGGGAAAACTCATTCACTCGCTTGAGCACCACCGATTTATAATAGCAAACCCTCGTGTACTAACACAATAATGAACGAGTGTGATGTTTCCTATCACACGATTCTACACGAATCCTCGAAAACGAACATTGTAGAAAGAATAAACGAGAAAACAGAATCATGCGAAACAAATTTTCAGCTAGACGTTATATTGAATGAATGCGTTGCCACTGAACGCAAGCGATTTGAATAAGATTATTGAGATTATTTAGACTCAGAGAATGCAATCAGCTGGAAGGATCAGAGCAGAGATACGGTTTAAAATGATGCTTTATGTTTTTATGTTGCATTAGATTGCTTAACATCATATTAGATCATTATTTGAAATGTTAAATGATGTTTAAGGTATAATTTGAAGAAATGAGTGTGATTCAATAATTCTCTCTCAGCTGAATCCAACTGAATGCAATTGTTAATGATTCAGCGGCTAAAAAAATAGGCAATGAGAAACCGTCCACACTACTACCGTCCGATTCATTCTCTGTACGATCAGCTGCCAGTTTTGCTCAATTCTGTTTTCTACGAATAGAATGAAAGCAGAATAGTAATGAACAGAATTGGAATAATTTAAACGTGGTTACGCTCACTTCTGAATGCTTATGCGTGTGAGTGAAAATGAGCGCTAAGTGAACCGATTTTTCCCATGCTTGATCATAGGATATGGTAAACAGTCGAAGTCGCAACATTTTCGCTTTTAAAATGTTGTACCGTATACGTTTTGCCGAGATTTCTGTGCAGTTCGTAGAACTGGACAACGCGCTCGTGAAATACTTCTTGCTTCGACGGCATTTTGAGCAAAACTGAGCAAGCATAAACAAAACAGAAAATACTAGCAGAAAGAGGAGAGAAAGAGCTAACGCATACACACTCTTATTTCTCTCTGAGCTCGTTTGTTGTTGAGCATAGAGGCCTCGAAAAAATTCCAAAATTTTAATTGCCACCCGTTACGCCGGGGTCACCCCCAAACTTTCAAGTTCAGTTTGCGGAAGGAGCTAAATATCTTGGTGTTACTTCGGATAAAAACAAACAACTGAAATTTCCATCTAGACAAGGTTATCACTAAGGCAGCAAATATCCTATGGGTATATAGTAAAGCAGTGGGTAAAACATGGGGACTACGACCAAAAACTGTCCATTGAATTTATTTTGCAATAGTTCTCCCGAAAACTACGTATGCTTCGCTTATATTGTGGCCTAAACTTAATGAGGTAACCACTCAAGTGAAGCTTAGTAAACTACAGAGGCTTCCCTATAGAAATTTTGTATCAAAAAGAGTGTTGTAGAACACTTTTGAAGTTTTTGTTTAATCAACCACATCACTACTTCAATCGTACTTCAATTGTAGTAGGCTCCGCTATCTGGGAAGGTTTGGTGAAAAGTTGCTTGTGATGTTGCGTGCAATGCTTCAACGTGGTTTGTATATGCCGTCAAAAATCTGTTTTCTGTGAATTCTTTGTTTTTATGTATGTAGTAGGAAGCCAGCTATTAAAACTTCCTTATTATTGCACAACTCATAATTCAAGAAGGTCGACTAAGTCGAAGGATTTCTGAAAAATGGATCGTGTGTCACCTAAGCAAGACAAAAAATGACAAAATAATGAAGAAGTACAAAGTTTGGTCTGCATCTACCGTCTATGCCATGCAAAGGACAACTTTCTAAAACAAAAATTGATCAACTACGAGAAATGTGTAAGAAACTAAAATGAACCTGAAACCTAAAAACAACATGTTTTGTTTTGAATTAATAGCAAAACGAAAGCGTTCCAAGATTCCTAGATACTCACAGGTTGACGAAGCTCTCTACATCTGGTTTTTGCAGAAATGCTACAAACTCATGCAAAAAAAAAATTCATCAACCAAATGGTTGGAATAGGGGAATTCGGAAGCCGTGGTTATGTGGAAACAAATAACCAAACCCAACGGCATTCGCTTACTGAAAATCAATGTTTTTCAAAAGATCCCCAACAAGAACATATGCAGAGAGAAACGCTACCCTAGCAGCAAACTTGTTACAAATCAGTTAAAATAACTTGCATGCAACTCAATTAAGTCACAATCAAGTTACTGCAACCAATAATGTAATTTTTGTGTTGTTTGGGAAATCAAATTTACTAGAAATTAAATTAATTAGAAATTGAAAAAATATGTGTTAGAAGGGCTGGAACACCCTGCTGGGTGAGTAACATTGATTTTGCGTTAATTCTTTTAAAGAAAAACAAGCTACAACAAATATTCTTGGAAAAAAAATTTTGCTTCGATATAACGTAACTTCGATATAACGTAACGAAAATAAAAATTGTGTTACGTTATATCGAGGTATGACTGTAAATGAAACCATCGCAAATTTTCGACGGGTTTTCAGTGTTTGAATGTTGAAGCATACGTCGAGCTTCATAGGATGGTAAAAGAAATACAGTCCAACCTAACTTACGAAGTGCGTATAATAAAAACTGATTTTACACAGATTCTATTTTATTTTCATGTGTAATTGAGAATGGGGACCAAACTATGCTACAATGTTCAAGTATTGATCTGACGTAAGCAACGTAAAGTGTTTTTATTGTGTGTGGATCACGGAAATTGTAACAAAACCGTTTTATTAAGCCTAGCATATTACTGGCTCTGTTTATAATTGTGTTATAATGAACAATGAACGAAAGTTTAGAGTCTTACATAATACCTAAGTCCCTGACTCTATCACACCTTTCATCGTTCTGATTTCCTAAAATTATTACTAAATTAGGTATGTCTCGTTTTCTTGTAACTGTAATATAGTTACTTTTTTTACATTTTATTCTAGGAGGCTTTTGTTACACCATGTGTGGAATATTTGTATCTCATTTTTGAATATGTCACAGTCTTCATCATTTTTTTATTTTTATAAACAAATTCATATCATTAGCATACATTCAAAATTTAAGTTTCTTAAGTATGAAAGCTAAGTTTTGTTCATTCTTAATACTGTAAGCACTACATTGAACTTTTTGGAGCAGAGGATGTTTGAGTATGCCACCAAAGCAACTCACATCTGTCAAAATGGGTTGCACCAACTTGATTGTAATTCAAATTCGTTGAATAACAGTTACTTTAACTGATTTGCAACAAGTGTCGTACTAGGGCAAAGTATGGAAGTAATTTTGTTCTACATACAAAGAACGTATTTTCGCTTTACAAAATATCGATAATCTTTCTGGGAAAGGAAGGGTTAAGCTATTAGAAGCTTATGGGTCCGTTTAATTAAACGATAAACTTACGAAACCGTTTTAAATCATTCATTTCTATTAACCATGCACGTTCTATAAATGTTATAGTAATGTGACGTAACCACTTGCTTGCTCAGTAATGTTTACAACAAAATTTTCTTCTAACACAAGCAAGCTGCTTGTTGGAACGGACCTTATACAAACGTCATTGTTACACGCCCGCTCTATTTGACTCGTTTTGAGTATTTTTCGAATCATTTTATGTAAAGAGAAGCCTCGGTTTTTTTTCATAAGGGCGAATCTAATATTGAGAGATATTCTCTTGGCTCACTTCTTTTTCATTCATTACAACGCCATTATAACACTTAAGACATTTCGAGGCATTCTTTAATACAGATCGAAACACAACAGTGCTGGCTAGCATACTCTACAAATAGTAGAATGAAAAACGTAAAGGTGATTGGAATATGAATGAAAGAGAAAGTAGTCTCAGAGAGTCTCTCAATGTCTGATTCGCCCTAATGAAAAAAAAAACCCTAGAAGTCACTCAAGTCTGTGTAAATCTTGTTGAAATTGACCAATGTACATATCGAAGTAAGCCTTGCCGAAAATGTGACAGGTTTGTTTTTTTTTTGCTACATTTTTCTCCTCAAATTTCAATTAGTTTTATACTGAATTTTAACAAATCAACAATGTTCCAACGTGCTGAGTGTAGGTTGTTAATTCAATTAGTCTTTGAAAGATGTTTACGAATGATGTGTTCAGCGTTTCGCGGGTATGACTATTGAGTAGCGTGAACGTGTCGCAGACCACCTGGAAGGCTGTCTGGTTTTCATCGTCAGACAGAAGTCCAAGCGATGCTACTGCATCAATCTTCTGCGGTCGAGTACAGTTCGTGATTCCAATCAGAAGAGAAGAATTCTTCGGGTCATTCAAACGTAATGTTACATTTTCGAACCACTATTCGCCAGAGTGTGCGGCCGGAAGGTAACGTCGTTTTTAGTCTTACCAAGAGTATGGGTTAGTGTATTTTGTTCAATGTGTTGTTGCTTGCGGAAAGGTGAGTCGTGAAATATTGAAACACATTAGCTTGTTTGCTAAATTGCCTGTTGATTACTTTTGCCGTGTGTTTTTCATAGTTTTTTTTTGCTCCCTCATTTTATTTTCGTTTTTCCCCTCTTCATTAGTCTTCCAAAGTTTACGCCTCATGGCCCAACTTGATATGTTCTTTTCATTCGGTACGAAATCTATAAAATCCGCATATCACTACTGCACGTTAATAGAGAAGTGGCATGAAGCCAAATCGGGCAAAATAATTGTTTTTTGAACATGCTTCAATCCCGTCAATTTTTCGCTACAACTCGGCTGACCAATTAGAGAACCACACATACAATAATCTTTTACAAAAAGTCTAATCGTGTGAGTTGAATTTGGCTGAGTATTTGCATACTAGACCACCACCACCTTCAACAGTTCTATCATCTCCAACATAGCTCTGAATGACTTTTCAATGCAGTTTTGAGCTAATCATTAATCGTTTTTGCCACAATGGAAAGCTTCGGATAGTGAATTTCTGTAAGTGCAAGCCCCCTTCAATCAACGAGTCAATAGTTTTTCATTCTATGGCGGAGCTCAAGATCAGGAAGTACCGAATAGAAATGTGCGTTTTTAGGACTTAGTTGCAATTTTGCGAAACCCGAACAAAGGTTTATACCAAGTTTAAAACAAGTTCTAATATCATATTATCATTATATGATCACTCAATTTGTTATCATTTAGTCTGAATAAACAGCCAAAATAACACAAGTGATAACAAATTAATATTCGTTAGATAACAATATTAACTCGTTTTATTATCATGGAGTTCATTTTGATAACAAATTTAGTGAAACGAACAAATTTCTTGAGATAATTTTAAATTATACTAGCAACATGATATCAAATTTATACACTTTTAAATGAAGTAGTACTTCCGGTAAGAAGCTCAATTTGATATCCATCACATGCTGATAATATTCAGGATTCGTTCAGTAACGTTCGTCAAAAATCGTCTAAAAAAATTGATAACAGATAATAACAAAATTTGTCGATTTTGATAACTAAATTTATTATGCGATAACAGATGAGTTCAAAATTATATCTGAGATAACAAAACTTGTTACTTATTTGCTATCAGTTTGTTATTTTACTTTGCTAGGGAAGCCTGACCAGTCAGCATTTCTCAGATGTAAGACTTTTGCCGTGTTTAGCAGTGTTATCAGTGTATGTGTGAAGAAACGTATCAGTTATTGGATCCGTTGCATTGTGACATGCAATGTCTTCAACGAATTATTCATCATCGTAGCTCCATCCAGGTGTGCAAACGTCAAGGCTAGTGCTAATTCTACTGATAATGCTAATCAATGTTACGTGACATAATTTAAAGTTTTGCCCTGTTGTGTTGAGGCTTGTTTTATTTTGCTTTCTTTATCAACCCGTTGGCCAAATTTTTATGGTTTTTACAGAACTTTTCATATCATCCACGAAATGTCCAACATTGTGGTCGGACTAAGACTGGCTGAAAAGCTTATTTGTTTTATTTATTTCCTTTCATCTGATTAAAAGTCTCAAAGAAGTTTTGATGAGACCTGAAAAATTTGGTCACATGCAGATACCATATCATGGAGGCAAAAAACCCCATATATTTTCAAAATTATCAACTACAACCTACACACAATACATATACAGCTCGCAAAAATAGAGTGAAATTCTGTTCAATTTCATGCATATAGATGGAGCGTCACGAAACATAAAATATCGTGTAATATTTTGGGACATTCCATACATTGCTGATAATCTTGTATGCAAAAACTCCACTTTGTTTAAATATTTAAATAAAATTTTAAATGTTCGGATAGTTACATTACAATGGAAATTCCGATTTTTTCTCTGAGTAGTATAGTATAATCAGTAACTTGAAATCAAACATAAAGGGTGTCCACGATGAAATTGCCACACACAAAATTGATACGCAAAATTCGAGTTTTCATCCGATTGCCATCAAATTTTCAGGGATTGAGAAATAACTATTAAACTTCATTTTACCATTTTACTCGTATTTTATTTACAGTGCATACGCAAATGCCAGCACCTTGGCCTTAAACCCGGCCATAAGATTCTGCACAACCTGTGAATCAACCGTTTTTTGCATGTAAACCCATACTTTCTTCAGTTCCTCGACTGTCTTCACTACCTTAGGTCGTTTAAGAAGGTGCTGCTTCATAATCGCCCAGTACTTCTCGATGGGGCGGAGCGCCGGAGTGTTGGGAGGGTTGAACATTTTCGGCACGAAATTGACCTTATTGTCCGCATACCACTTCAGCACGTCGCCACTTGGAGTAGTGGCATGAGGCCAAATCCGACCAGAAGATTGTTGGGACGTTGTGGGCCTTCAGGAGAGGAAGCAGCCGCTTCTGGAGGCACTCTTTTATGTACACCTGTCCGTTCATCTTGTCCTGGGTCACGAAAGGTGCACTCCGCTTCCCGCACGTGCAGATGGCTTGCCAAACCAGGAATTTCTTCGCAAATTTGGACATCTTCTGAGTGCGGACATGCTCCGGAACGCTGAATTTATCCTTGACCGTGAAAAACATGTTGCCGGGGATCTGTTTGAAGTCGGCCTTCACATATGTTTCGTCGTCCATGATGCAGCATTCAACTTTCGTCAGCATGTTGAGGTACAACTTCCTGGCACGGGTTTTGGCGGACTTGTTCTGCTTCTCGTCGCGATTAGGGGCCTTTTGTACCTTGAACGTTCGAAGCCCTGCCTTAGTTTTGGCCTTCTGGACAAAACTTCGGCTTAGGTGCAGCTTCTTAGCCACATCCCGAACGGAGGCGTTCGGATTTCGGTTGAAGGCCCCAACTACGCGGTTGTGATTTTTGGTGTTGTACGGAATACTTTTTCTTTCACTTCTGGGCTTCCGATCGGTGGTCAATCGTTCCTCGAACCGCTTAATCACTCGCGACACCGTGGAATTCGCGATTCCCAACGTTTTAGCGATGGAACGATGCGAGAGATCCTTGTTCTCGTGATGAATGCGCAAGATTTTATCACGCACGAGCTGTTCTTTCGACTCCATTTCCGCGAGTTTTGATCACAGGACTAACTTGCAGGATGTAAATAATGCACTATGAACCAAATCCACCCAAATTTTCATTAAATTCTACCCAACGGTTAAAAAGTTAGAGCAATTTCATAGTGTGGCAATTTCATCGTGGACACCCTTTATACCATTCACGTGAGAAGCGAGTAAAGCCATGAATTCATTCACCCCATGAAGATGCAAGAGCATTCCAGAAAACATCCCAGTTTCTTTTCAGCACTTTTCCAAAAACTAAAGTTGGAATGAAGGAGCAGAAGTGTTGAAATCAACCAGCTTGAAAAGCTTATAATGAACCGAGTAGCTTGTTTATGCACAGAAAAAAAATCTGAATCATCCTTGTGATGTAAATATCAGAGCCTGTTGAATTGTATTTCATTCCACACGAAGCAGAAACTTGCATGAAAAAGTTCTAACAAAGACGAGCTTTTGCATACAACGTTATCGACACCGCATGAAATGTCCTAGACAGGGTTGCGGCTTATCATTTTTGACTCAGGCATATTCATTTGCCAATATCTCCTTTCAAAGGGTCGATTACAAAATATGATGTATGATGAACTTGTAGTGCATGAGTAGACCTACAACTTTGTCTAACAGTACATTGCTCTTACTCCTATATCTTCGACATGAGAGCGTATATTTACAGTGATCTTCACGATGATCCTCGCGTGATCTTCACCGCGAATATCATCGCGAAAATCACTGCGAATATACGCTCTTATTCCTCAGATATAAGAGATAGAGCTATGTACTGTTAGACAAAGTTGTAGGTCTACTCAAGCACCATAAGTTCATCATACATCATATTTTGAAATTGAGCTTCTGAGAAGAGCTATCGGCAAATGAATATGGATAAGTCAAAAATGATAAGCCGCAACCTTGGTCCTAGATTATAACACGATTTTTAATGTAAATAAGGATGTTTTGTGACGCTTCATTTATGTGCATTGAACAGAAATTCACACTGCATTTTCAAGTTACTTCAGAACAAAAGTGATGCACAACACTGCAGAGATTCCAGATGTTCTGGATAATTCAGAGGATCATGCAGTGGCCAGTTGAAATGTAGAATTATTTGAAAATAAGAACCCTCATTTATTCCCCTATCGTGAAATCTAACCCCTGTTACACTGCCTTGTGAGTTCCACACAGATGAATAGAAACACTGAATTTTCTGGGAATAAAGGGAATGCTAGATTTGGCAGAAAAGAATGGGAAATTTCATGTAAATTTAAGCCAGATAACGCCTGAATCTAGTTTGCTGTATGAAAGATTGCAAACATTGTTGTGTGGTGTATGAGAGATTGCATACAATTTTGTTGTTCATGCCTCCTTTGGCTTAAAATTAAACGAGGGGAAGTTTTACGCGCCTGTTTAAATTAATTATTTGTTTTTGTGTAGGAATAAATATGAACCTGGATGTGGCCAATGTGGTTTTGGACTTATGATATAATTTTTTTTACCATTGAACTAATTTTTGAATTTCCATGTAATTTGAAGCATCGCATTGATCTAAGTCAGAAATTGGCCACTTCCCCGGGGTGTCTCCGGAAGCAGAAAGTCGATACCAATAAAATTGAAAAGTGACGTATGGAACCACAGTACCTCTCATTTGTCGGTTTTTTATAATTCGGTTCAGTGGTTGCTTGGAAACTGAGTCAGAAATTTCTTTCTCCAAAATAAGCCTACTGTGATGTATTAGTGCGTGTGTGCTCACATTTGATAACCTAGTTGAAGATTTTTTGCGATGCTCGATACATTTTATATGGGATAAAAAAAATCACGACCATGTAGGACCCATACTTTGGAAAATTGTACTGATTTTGGATAAAAATATTTCAAATAGTGTACAAAATTTAAAAATAAACTATATTTATTGTGAAATGAAGAAGTTAATTTCTCGTCTTTTTTCCGCTTCGGAATCACTGTGCGCCGTTGTTCCTAAAGCGTCATTAAACAACTTGCATCCGATGCTGGCGACAAGACTACGTTTAACCGTTTGATGCATCGAGCAAATACTTTGTAATTTAATCGTTATTTGATATGCTAAAAATTGGGCCAATTGATTTTTATTTGCGAGGGCGAGATATCTCGTTCCACCTTTTGTTGCTGAGCGTCGAAGAATTGCATATGGTCTGCAATAATTTGAATCTTCATTCAATCAGCGGTGCTATTAATGATAATATACAGTTTGACATTGTCGGGTCAGAGGCGTCGGCATCCTTTTGGCAGTGGAAATAAAAGCTCATAAGGGTGAAAGTTGATTGAACTCCCAAACAGCCAGTTGCGTTGTTCCTACTGGCACCTCAACTACACGGAAAAAAAAATCCATAGCCAGATCCGTGAACTGCAGTCATGAATTCAAGAACAAGCCAAAATACACAGTGAACTGATTCACGTAATCATGAACTAAATAACGTTTAAATGGGAAAATCCTGAAAACGTGAACTAGTTCACGGCCCGTTTTCATTTTTGGGAACGTGTTTTTTTCTTCTGTGTATGACTAGTTGTTAGCTTCCTTATTTTGTAACCAACTCAAATTATGTCTTGAGTCAAGTTTGTTCCAAATAAACTTATTGATCAGGACCAGAGTACATGATCCAAACAGAAAATGAGTTCAACCAAATTTGTCACACCAACCCTTTTGGGTATCATCCATCCAGAGCCGTCTTTGTTGTCGAGAAACATACCCCAGACGACGTACAGCTATGCAGTCAACTCAAGAGCTCTTATCAACCCATACCGCTTATCATCCATCGGTTATTCCAAAAGTGGATTCGAACGGCTCCATCATAAGTTATCGAAATTGACTTTGATTCGAATGCAATCGATTTGGATTTAATCGTTTTAAGCCGAGCTGCAATCGTCAATCTATTAGATCAGTGTTTTTCTCACGAACAATCGGTTGACGCAAATGCGTTACGGCCTCCTGACAAGTCCCAATTATTCTGTCATATTTCAATCGCCTCTGCTGAATGGAAAGGTTGACGAACAGAATAACATGAAACGGATTTTCTGCTTTATCGGTATAATTGTTCAGCTCAATTCACTATCAACCACCAAGATTACTTCAAAACTGGTTGATTACATTTTGTGCTGGGAATCACTGTAATTTTTATGTTTGTTTTGGGACGTGAACGGTGAATAAAAACGGCAAATCGTTGCCTGACGCCATTTTGGAATCCAAGATGGCAACTTCTGTTGCGTAAAAGGTGAAAATTACAGTCAAGTACCTTGCAAATTGGATATTTCTGGAACGCAGACGGCATCTTGATTCCGGAATACGATGGCCGACTGCATTCAGGAATCCGAAATGGCGGCTTCTGTTTCGTAAAGAGTGGGAAACACTGTCAAAAAGCCTACAATATGGATTTTTCTGGTTTCAAAACGGCGTGTAAAGACTGTAAATTGATATTTCACATCATTTTGGAATCCAAGATGGTGGCTTATGTATCAGAAAATTGGTGAATACTGCTTTGTACCCTGAAATATGGATACTTTTGGATCAAAACGGCGTATAAAGATGGAACATCGGTTTATGACGCAATTTTGGAATCCAAGATGGTGGACTATGTTAAATAAGGAGAAAAATACTGTCAAATACCCTGCATATTGATACTTATGGGTCGGGAAAGTCGTATAAAGGGGTAATGTAGGTATATCGAGATTTTGAGCATACAGTGACTGGCAAAAATAAAGATCCACCTTTGATCAATGTATAATTGTTGGCAAAAAAAGCATATTTGTGAAAGTATAGAGTATTCCAATACATAAAATAAATAACAAAATCGATTTACAGTTATCCATACTGCAGGATATTTGACAGTATTTCTCAGATTTTCTAAAACATAAATCGTCGTTCCGGGTTCCAAAATGGTGTTAAACATCGATTTACAGTCTTCATTCACCGTTCATAATCCAAAACAGAACCATAAAACAAGCTATTTGACAGTATTTCCCACTCTCTACGGAACTGAAACCGCCAATTTTGGTTTTCTTGTTGGAGTCGGATATCAATTTATGGCATCAAGATGCCACCTACAGGGGCACTGTATAGGAGGCTAACATTGACTTCATATGAGCTTCTTCCCTTCATTCATTTTGTTCTCAACGCATTAATCACAAGCCCAATCCTATCAACGTCAGTTTTAAGTCTGATGTACGTGTTTGTGGTTTCGAACGATTTTGCTGTGACTGTTGCTGGTTAAATTAGATCGATATTGTGCGAAATAGCCGTAACAGAAAATGTCAGAGGTGAAACATACGTTGATCCAGATGCAGTAGAAAAGCTCAAATGATTTAGCAGAATACAGCGTATGAAGGAGGTGCAAGGGAATGGAAAAAATAAGTCGTAGAAGAGAAGAACTGAATAAAAAAGGATACAATGAAATCGAATCAACGAAAATTATTATGAGGATGCAAATGAATGAAGGCGGATGTTACATAAGATGAGGATAACGAAACGGAAGCTGATGAAATAAATAATGAAGTGGAAAAAGAGAATATAATTCAGAGGACCCAGTTAAAACGATGGTAAAAAATAACACAAAACTGATTAAATGTGAAAGTTTGAATGTAAATAGGACTGAAGGCGGAAACAAAAACGGAACAAGATTACAAAGAAGTAAAATTAAAAAAATGGTAAGTTGGAAAGAACATGAAAAATGAAAATGAATGGTTAGGAAAAAATGAGACAAACGGAAGAAAAGAAGTGGAAGAAGGGAAGTGGAAAAAGAGAAAGGAATGAAAACAACTGGAAGTCGAAAAGTTGAAGAAGAGAAGTGCAAGAAGAGACGCGGAAGATGAGAACCGGAACAAGGGAACTGGAAGAAAGGAAGCCGAAGAATAGAAGCAGAAGTAAAAAAATGGAAGAAGAAAAGTGTAAGAAGAGATGTGGAAGAAAAGAAGGGGTAGAAGAGAAGCAGAAAAAATGAAGCGAAAGTATAAAAAGGAGAAGAAGAAAAGAAGATTAGAAGTCGAAAAACGAAAGAAGAAATGAAACAAAAATTTCTGCATAACTCGAGAACTAACCAAGCAAATGGAACCAAATTTGGAATGTGGGGGTTTTTAGGCTAGGATATTTTTCCCGCTTCCCTCTCTCTGAAAAGGAGGGGCTCTCACACAAATGAAACACAAATTTCAACCAAACATGAAAATTATCCAGGCAACTAAAACACAAAAAATGTATTTCTCGGGTAAGCAGCATGTTCTGATAGAAGTTTGACCCCTTCTCGGTCAAAAATTGGGTATGCTTGGGTTATTCTCAGTGCTAAATTGTGCACAAGAAGTTAATCTATGGTTTTGAAAGAAAAGATTCATTCGTGTATATGAAAATGATTTTCTGTCTCTTTGTCTGACTTTTATAGACTCGGATACTACTAAGTCGCTCAGCGTGGACATTTATATGCAGGGGTTTTTGAGGCTGATAAAGGTTTTTATGGTAGTTTTAGGCCCCACCCTTCTCTGAAAAAGGGGGCTCCCATACAAATGAAACACAAAATTCTGCATAACTCAAGAACTAATCAAGCAAATGGAACTAGCTTTGAAACGCGAAGATTTTTGAAAGTAAGAAATACTTCTACAGTGGTTTGAGATCCCTCTCAAAAATCAATCTCTCATTAAATAATCATGATTTTGGCGATTTAGTTCAGCAGCGAGTGTTTTTTTAAGAATAATCTATTCCCTCCTTGTTAATTAAAAGACATGGTGCAGTTTTTCTTCAACATCATTAAGCATATTAAAAAAAAAAACTGACGTGTTTTGTTTTCGCTGCGTCGTTTTTGCGAAAAAAAATCAATCAATAATTCGAAAATTTACTAACAGTGAACTAACAGTGAAATCATAAAATCTTCGCGTGATTTGGGAAAGACGTTGTGAAAGTAATCAAATCCCTTCCGAAATGTGTGAGTATTGGTAGTATTTTCACTTTGTTTTGGTTTTTTGTGCTTCACGCCGACCCGGAAGAAGAGTGTGTTCATCAGCTTAGTTTTGTTTATTAGTAGTAGTATTGTGACATCCGGACACAAATTATTAAGTTTGAGTGTTTTTCCGCTTTATCGCGAGTGAATCGATGATTTCTAGCAGTTTTTTTATGTTCGATATAGAGTCGCCTCATAGCGGGGGTTTTGGTTATTGGCAGAATATGGAGTGAAAAAAAAAGAAGACATGCGGGGCTTATTGTATGTGAAAGTAATCTCGGAATGAGCGTGACTCTCCAGACATTCTGAAATGGATAGCTGAATCTGCAGTAGACACACACACACACATCATGCATATTAAAAAAGCTGTGGTGTCTTTTATAGAACTTTTGTTCAACTTTTTTATATTCTCATAAAACTTGTTTTGTTATTTTTAGTATGATTTTCCTTACCATACAGACATTTTATACTACGCATATTTAATTTGATATTATTATACATGTACCATAGCAGAAACATTATGTAAAATTTATTTATTAATATTTAATAGCGAGATTTGAACCATGAACCTTTGTATCCTCCACTACGGGACATACCAACTGCGCTATCCTAGAATTAAATGACGTATAAACGATAAGTCTATACAGTATGTAAACAAAGTTTATCCACCCCTTCTCACTTGGCACATTTGATTCAAATAATCCACCAAAACATTGAAAAACGATTTTTAATGTTAAGTTTATTTCTCAAGGGATAAAAAGAAAGTCAAATAACGATATTTTGAAGTAAAAGCAAGAACTGTTCGTGTCTGAGACCAAATATAGAAGAAAACGATAAAAAATAATGCAAAAAAATATATCCACCATAATTCTGAAAATCATTCAATATTTCGTGTGACCTCCCTTGGCTTCAAGGACAGCTAGACATCGTCGTGGCATTGACTGGACAAGCTTAGCAGTCGTTTCTGGTGCGATTTTGTCCCATTCAGTTACAACAACTTGTCGTAATTGCTGAATGCTTGATGGTTTGTGTTCCTGAACCTTAATTTTCAAAATAGACCAGAGATGTTCTATTGGATTAAGGTCAGGAGACTGTGCTGGCCACTCCAAAACATTGATTTTCTTTTTCTTAAACCATTGGGATACCAGCTTCGATGTGTGCTTTTGATCCCCATCTTGCTAGAACGTGTATCTCCGGCCCAGCTTCAGTTTTTGTGCACTTGCTGAAAGTTTTCGTTTCAGTATGTTCAGATAAACCTCCTTTGTCATTATTGCGTCAATGAACTCGAGTTCCCCAACGCCAGACAAAGCCATCGAACCCCAAACCATGATTCTACCTGTACAGAAAATGATAAAAGCTAGTTAAGTTAGTTGAAAATTAATGAAGTTGCAATAACTCACCTCCACAATGTCTGACTGTAGGCTTTAAACAATGGAATTTCAGACTTTCACCGGTTCTGCGTCATTTTCGTGTGATACCATCAGACCCAAATAGCATTATTTTAGTCTCGTCTGACCAAATGACCTTTCTCCAATCATCGACTGTCCATGTAATATGATCTCGAGCCCACTTCAATCGCTTCTAATGTTTTTCTCTGATAACCATGGTTTCTTAATTGCCACTCTACCCTTCAGACCTTGTAGATGCAACCGATTTCGGATTGTTTGAGGTGTCATATGGATAGAAAATTCACTCTCAACTTGCTTTGCATTTTTTGGAGCTGACAAACCTCGATCCTGTTCCGCCTTTCTGACGATAGCCCTGTCAATCCGGGAACTTGTCTTCGCCGGTCGCTCTGATCGCTTTTCTGGTGTCAAAGAACCACTCTTTTTGTACTTCTGAACAACCATATCTTTACGTATCTGAACGATACTAGCAATTTGACGGTAGCTTTTACCGCACTTGTGATGCTCTATGATAAGTTTTCGGATACTCAGCGAAATTTGTGCGATTTTAGGCATTTCGAAACATGAGAACTCAAATTTGAATCGCGAAAGCCTCTACACTACGAAAGGATAACTGTATGCAATGTTTAGATTCGAAAAAGTGACAGGATCCGCTCAATACACTGCAAAATGGTACTAAGCATGTTTGGGTGGATAAACTTTTTTGGCATGTTTAACTTCCTTTTTCTGTTGAACTTGGCATAGATTTTCAAGAGCAAGATTAATTCACGTATATTCAATGGTATAATGATAGGTACTATATAATGGACCAAACGCATAACAACACTCATTTTATCAACTAATATTTGAATCGATAACAGGAAAATTGTAAATTTGAAGCAGGGGTGGATATACTTATTTTACATACTGTATATGCTCAATTTTGTATACTGAATAGTAACAGAAGTGATGCTTTAATTGAGCTTCATTGATATTCTATTTATAGCGTTGTTTGTAAATAAGCTCTATATGTTGTTATTAAACGTCTGAATTGGCAACCTGTACACAAACTTTGATATTGGATGTTCGGTTTTACTACGGTTTTACAAGGGCATGTTGAAGAAGAGACAATTAAGAGATATGATATGAGTTCTCTGATGTGATTTGTTAACACTGCGCTGTTTTCTATTCGCATGGGTAATGTAAAGAGTAGCCTGTGAACTATTTGCTTCAAGCAGTTAACAATAACTTCGACTCCTGAAAACCGGTCAATACTTTTTCAGCGGCACCAAAAATTAACAACTCATAAACGAAAACATAGGAATTAACTGATTTCAATGAATAACTATATAATTTATCCAGCATAACTTTTGCTAGAAGAAGAAATATTGATCAACCAAAATTACGAACACTTCGGAGGCTTTACTACGGCATTTCACAGACTTTTATTTAAATTGTAGCTTCTTTTGCTGACTATTGGTTTAAAACACAGCTATTATTCAACTAAATTTAAGGTTTAATGGGCAAAGCTAGTTAAAAGGCGTTGCATTAGAGGCATAAACTGTATTTAACTAACTGTTTAGTGGTTGGATAAAAGTCAATTAAGACATGGATAAAAGTTAATTAAGTGGAGCTTTCGTTTTATTTTCTTCAGCTTATAATTGAATCAGTTGATGTTACATTGATGCTGCATACATGTTACAGTTGATGTACATTACAGCTATTTTTCAATCCAATATCAGGTTTTAGCTAGGCTATACAAACGATGCTGTAAACGGATTTATAAACTGCTATTCATCTTTTTGTTGAATTGTGTAAATTTGGTTACACATAAATACTAAAACAGCATTTACTAAGCATGTTATTCGATCAAAAATGAAACCCTTGAATTAATGTTAATATTTTTGTTGAGAACATGGTTATTCAGCATTCAGCCAGATTTTCTATTCAGCTACGAAAGTCGTAATTCAGCTTTAATAAAAAAGCATGTTTGCTTATTTACTGCTTTCAATTGTTTGTTGGGCTCCGAGACAGGATTTTTCTATTGTAGTTCGAGACCCTTCCTTCCTCTCTCTCTCTCTCTCTCTCTCTCTCTCTCTGCAAAGGAGGGCTTTAACGGCATACGCTGGAAGCATTCTTGACGGCAGCCATTTCTTCAAAATTTAAATTGATATAACTAAGATTCTGTACTAGATATTGAATAGTTAATCACATAAGTTTGTATACTTACTTGCTGTGAGCAATCTGATAGAGTTCAATTCGATGTTTATTCACTAACAATCGAGATTTATCAATTTGAAATTGCGAGGAAAGTTTGCAGGAGAGAGATAAAAAATAGGAAAAAATACATATGGCAGCGATTCACCTTAAATGTATGCATAACTCGAGAACGAATCAAGCAATTCTAACCAAAGTTGGCATTTTGGAGGTTTTTGGAGAAAGGATTTTTTCTATGGTGTAGTTTGAGACCCTTGAGTAGCATGTTTTGAAAGAAGTTTGAAACCCTTCTTGTGTGAGGAAAATACTTTAACAAAAAAATAACAAGTTAAAAATACTTTCCGGAAAAAACAATCATCAACGCGCCAGTTCTATTAACTTTTGATTTATTAAGTCGCAAGATTAGCAGCACTCGCATCGGGTTCAGCTTGTTTAAATATAAGTATCGATTTAAACCAACAGTAAGGATGCTGTATGAGCCACTCTCAAGAAGTGTTAGCTACGTTTCTTATTGGAAAAAAGCATGCCCCAATTAAAGCAACAGTATGGATGCTGTTGAGTCCACAAATTACAACCACAAAATATAGAATTTCAAAACATTCCATTTTTGGTCTTAGATCCCTGCGATTTGAGAAAAACTGCATCGAAGTTTTTGAAAAAGATTCCTTCGAAACACCTTTCCAGGCTCCTTCGAGACATGTAATTTAGTAAGTACCAACATAGCGATCAACATGCAAACTGGAATTAAAAGTTCCCTCCAACAGCCGTCGGATTCAGTGCAGCTACAGGTAAGCAACCATCATCCCCTACAATGGCCGTAAGCGGGTGGGATGAGTAATGAGATTTAATAGGATGAATAATTGAATTTGAATTGACCCCCCCCTTACTACAAACCGACATTCACAACAACAGCATTTTCTGTAACTGCGATTTGTTTGCCTAGAATGGTTGAGCACTCGGCTACAGTAGGATGAGGCTGCTCCGTTCATTCATCTAATCCTGAGGTGGTGTTTGGCAGATATATATATGTTTATGCATGCGATGATGGTTTGTTAAACCACCTAGACAGTGACCTTTTGTAGCGGGAATCCATTCAGCCCCCATTTCAAATACCACAAGTACAACCCGCTAGAAATTGCCGACGAGTTGAGAGCTCCTGAAATTGCAACATTCTACAAGTGGGTGTATGCCATTTTTGAATTGTTCTCTCAAGCCGTCTTGATTCAGTCTTTCATCTGCATTGCAATGCAATACAAATTGATAGAATTGATTGAATTTACGACAAGGCGGGGGTGAATTGAATAACTCAATTTTGAGTTCTGCGGGAATTTCAGAAATGAAATTATTGTTATCTTTGAATGCCCGATGACAGAAACTGCGAGTTCGCGGCAATCTTTTCAATGGAATCGAGATTAGTTACCCACGCAAAGCGTAGCTGATGAAACTATGGCAACCACTTCCGCCAATAAAAACAATTGAACGCATTCATTATCTTCCACGTGTTTGCTCAGCTTCATGACCATATCATCATTCTCTCACTCAAAGGTCAATCGATGACAACCGTGTGGACATCCCTGGATCGAAATGTCATTATCGATGTAATCAAGTAGGTAACAAATGGATTGCTATCACTCCACCTGCGGCGTCAATAGATAATTTATTACTCTTCGTCGTTTTCGATTCACAACCACCCACGTTTAGTTTGTTTACGTGTTCTGCTAATCCCCTTGATATAATAGTATTGAACGCAATCGTCAATAAATCATCAGCGAGCAGCAGAGTCGCACTTTCGTCGCCCTGTCGCATTCTTCTTTATCTTGAGTTGTTGGTTTTGGGAGATATTTCGGACTTGGGCTGTTTCGAATTGTTAGATTTGTACTCTTAAAGCCATTTATTCGTCAAGGAAGATTTAATATCAACACTTAAAATTACGACCAATAACGTCGCGCGCACAAGCTTTCAGACCATCTCCGACGCGCACATATGCCATCATGCTGGCAGGGATGGTGTTCGTTCATGCGGCAGGTCAGGTGAACAGATGGGCCATGGTCTGACGCGTCACCGCCATCTTCCCTCGTGGATCTCGGACCGACGGGAAGTGTTGCCGGAGGAAGCGGAAGTGGTCGGAGGAGGTGTCCATTTGCGGATATCCTTTCGACCGGGATTTTCCACATCAATATGATCGTAGAAACCCATTCCGGTTGTGCAATGACCGTCGTGTATGTACGCTTTGTCCCGAAGCGGTTCCTGCACTGCCGAAGATATCGTTTGCTCGGCTCTGAAAAATTTTTCACCCGTTGAGTTCCATTGAAGAAAGAAATACCACTGCAATTCTTACCGGGTAGCCTGAAGAAGCTCACGGGTGAGAATGATCCGAAGTCACTACGATGAGGGTGTCTTCTTCGCTGAATTTCTTACGCGCATGTTCGACCGCCCTCGAGAACTCTACCGTTTCGTCAATCGCCAGCTTAGCCCAGGTATCGTGATGTCCATGGTCGATTCGACCACCTTCCACAAACAGGAAGAATCCTTTTCGTTCTTGCTGAGGACGTCTGGCCGGTCAACCATCTCTGCCAGCGTTGGTTCCTTCTCCATATTCTTATGGACCCGATCCAGATTGTACGCACAGTGGCTAGCCTCAAAGACCCGGAGACGATCGGTTTTGCCGGGTCGACAGCAAACAAGTCCTGTTTGTTCCACACGTACGTGCGATTCTCAATCCCGAACCCATGCTCATCAATCTTGGATAAGGTTCTTACCATCACGACGATAACCACGGTTTCCAGTTTCCGGATCGGGCTCCTGATCCCGAATTCCCGTCGACCGCCACCCATGATAACCTTCAGGCGCTTACCCGTTTCTCCGTGGATCAACTGCTCGCAGTATCATCGAGCATGATGGAATTGCAACCGTCCAAAGTTATATAGCTATCGCTCTCCCAGTCTCGGTTGGCCGTATGCGCGTAGACTCCAGCTGGCTGAAGCTGTCACCCGAGTTGTCGTACGAATCCAGCGTCTTTCGGCATCCATCGCCCATTTTGCAATCGAGTGGGTATGGGTATTTTTGTCAACTCCGCCGAGCAGCTTCTGACCGGGACCTGACCGTTAACGCAATCGTTTCGGTAGTTACTTTCACTCCAGTCAGATGGCGGTTGCCGCTACAGGCAGAATCCGGCACCTGATAGTCAACGCAGTAAGTCCTGACATCCCGATGTATGGAAACTGATCGAATGCTAGCTGCTGTTCTTCTCCACCGGCGTACACCCGAGCCATCGCTACCGTAGAAATGGACATTCCGTCACCCAGAAACATGATTACATTCTTGGCGACATTCTTGTTCTCCTTCCGACTGACCAAGGCCTCCACGGTTTGCTTGGCATTTTCCTTCCAGTACTCGATGGTTTGCTCTTGCTTCGCATTGCGTGGCAGAGGGAACTTTTCCTCCGGAAAACTCGGATGGTCGGTCGTCGTTCAATTTCGGAACGCCATTCAGTGGCCCGGCGATTACGGTTCCAGCCAGGCCGCCCACAACACCAGGTGAAGGCAAACTTTTCATACTGTCGTTCAAACGGCGGCCAAGTTTCTACTGACATGGGCTGGGTTTTTGATGAGTTTTAAATGGAAACCTATGGCTTTGAATGATAAGATCAAATCGAAAACTGCTTCGATGATACGAAGCATGAATAAGGTGCTTTTGGCAGATAACGAGCCTACTCGGTTATTTACGGGTTAGTAGACTTTGATTGCATTTCTGTCAACTGCATGGATCTATTTGCTGGCTCGATGTTTGTGTTTATTAAGCATTTGATGTTGATAATGGATGATAATGATCCTGAAATTACAGCTTCTGGCTGCATTTGGATTATGGACAAGGTTAACCAAGTGGATTTGGATTCGACTTGGATATGAAGAAATTGACTTGAAGATTTGAATTGGAGGATTGGATTGATTGAGAATTGGATTTGGAGGGGAATTGGATTTAAGGGATGTGGATTCGGAAAGGTGGTTAGTGGAAGGTGGAATTGAATTTGGAGAGTTTGGTGGTACAAATCGAATCGGATAGAAGTTTGGCGAGAACAGGATTTAGGAGGAAGTTGATTTGGAAGAATTGAATTTGGAGAGTTGGATTTGTAGAATGGGATTTGGAGAATTATAGTATGGAGAGTTGGCTTTGGAGGGTTGAATTTGGAGAACTGGTTTTGAAAATGGATTACTGATGAGTTGTAAAGAATGGATTTGAAGAATTGGATTTGAAGAAGGATTGAAAATCGGATTGTTGAATTGTATTTGGAGAATTGGATTTGGATAATTGGATTGAAGTACGATTTGAAGTGTGATTTCGGAGGATTGGATTTGTATAAGTGTGGATCTGGAGCAATTGATTGGAATATGGATTTGCAGAATGGGATTTGAAGTTGTATTTGGAGAATTGAATTTGGAGAATGGGATTTAGGAATAGGTTGGAGAATTAGAGATTGTAGAATTGGAATTATAGAATAATTACATCTGAAAAATGGGTTTGAGGAACTAGAATCCACTGGAGAATTGAATTAAGAAAATTGGATTTGGAGAAACGAGATTGCAGAAAAGAGATTAGAAGTCGATTTGGAAATATCGAGAATTAGATTTATATGAATTGTGTTTGTGTGGGATTGGATTTGGTGGATGCGTGTTAGTGGAATTCGCAATTGGAAAAGATGTGATTAGAATATGCAATTGATTGAAGAATTGGATTTGAAGAATTAGATGTGGAGAATTAGATTTGGAGGATGATCGGATTTGGAATGGTAAAGGATTGGATTTGGATTTGAAGAATTATATTTGGAGAATTAGATTTGAAGAGTTGAGTTTGAAGACTGGATTCGAAGAATTCGGATTTTGAGATTGGACATTGAAGAATGGAATTTGAGTAATTGATTCTAGACAGTTAGTTTTGAAGAATTGGATGTGAAGAATTGGATTTGGAGAATTGGTTGGAGAGTTGGATGTGGAGAATTGGATGTGAAGAATCGGATTTGGAGAATTGGGTTTGGAAAGTTTGATTTGGAAAATTAAATTTCAAGAATTGGATACGGAGAATTGGATTTGGAGAGTTGAATAGAGAAAATGGTATTTGCAGGAATTGGATTCTGGAGAGTTGGATTTGGAGAATTTATGTGGAGAGATTGATTGGAGAATTCAGATTTGGAAAGAGAGTTGATAAGTTGGATTTGGAGTAGATTGGAGAGAGTTTAGTCTGGAAAATTAAATATGGGAAGTGGATTGAAGAGTTGGATGGAGAATCGGATTGGAGAATTGAATTTGGATGGTCAGACGGTGGAGTCGGATTCGGAAGAACCGGATCTCTGAATGGATTTTAGAAAATTCGGTCATGAAGAGAGATAAATTGTGAAGCGTTGCATCTTGAAAAATGGACAAAAATGAGTCTGGATTTGAAGATCGGATTTCGAAAATTAGAATTGAAGAATTCACTTAGAAATATGGTCGGTAATTCAATTTGGTATATTAATTGAGAACACACCGGAGAATCCAATTTAGAACCGATTGGATGGATTTGGAAAAGTGGTATTAGAAGAACTGGATTTGGAGAATCAGTTGAAGCAATAGCATTGGGAGATCATAAGAATTGAAACCTCGGTAGAAATGGATCTGGAAGAAATTGGATTGAGATCGTTGGATGTGAGAGATAACTTTGAGAATTGGTTTTGGAGAGGTGGCTTGGAGAGCTGAGTTGAAATTGAGAATCTGGAGACGTGATTTGGAGAATGGGTTTAAGAAATCGGATTCAGATAAGTGGATCAAGAATAGTTCGAATAATTGGATAAGGAGGCAACTGGATCGGGAGACCTGGATTAGGAGAATCAGGTTTGAGAAATTGTGTTGGAGAATTGATTTGAGAATCGGCTTGCAGAATTGCATTTGGGAATCAGATTCGAGGAATCGATTCAGGTGAATGGGATTTTTAGAATGGGATTTGAAGAATTGAATTTGGAGAATTGGATTTGGAGAAATGGAATTGAAGGATTGGATTTGAAGCATAAGATTTGGAGAATTGAACTTGGCGAACTGGAATAGGAGAATTGGATTTCGAGAATTGAGATTGGAGAACTCAATTGAATAGGTGGACCAGAGAAATAGGATTTGGAGAGTGGCTTTGAGATTTGGTATTGGAGTGAAGTTATGTTCTATGATGGAGAGTGGATTTGAGAAATGGATCGGTACCATGGTTGAGAAATTGGATTCATAGGAGTGTTGATTTTATGTAGTTGGATCTGCGAGGATTTTGGATTGTGAGAAATGGATTTGGATTGGATTTGGATTGGATCACTTGACGGATTGGATTTGAGTTGACGATTGGATTGGTTGAGTTAAGATTTGGATTGGTTGGATTGGTTGGTTGGTTGAGTTAGTTGGATCGATTTGGACTGGTCGGATTGGATTTAGATTGGATTCGGATTGAGTTGGATTAGTTTGATCGGATTTAGATTGAATTTGAGTTAGATTTGGATTGGTTTGAGTTGGATTTGGATTGGATTGGATTGATTTGGATTAGATTTGGATCGGACGGATTGGATTTGGTCGGACCAGGTTGGTCGGATCGGATCGGATTGAGTTGGATACGAGTTGGATTGAGTCTTAGGACTGGATTTGACCGATTAGCTGGTCATCGGATTTGGACTGGTCGACTTAGATTTGGATCGGATCACCTGACTGGATTCGGATCGGTTCGGACGGGGATCGGCTGGATCGGAATCGAGTTTGGATGGATTTGGACTGGATTGGACTGGATTTCGGATTGGATCGGATTGAATGTTCAAGAATTTCACCACACAAGACCAATGGTTACATCCCCACTAAAACCAAACATAATTGTGAATCGGCAGCCCCTGGGTCCGGAATCGTACAATCGGTCCGGCAGGACTTTGAAGTACCTTATTGGAAACCTCATGTGAAAGCTGCGGGAGTTGCTAGGGGTCTGCAGGGATCGCGAGGATTAGCAAATCCTCTGAACTAACTACAGAAATTGACACAATGTTTCAACGTTGTTTTGTAGTAGAAAAGGCGTTTTGATCTATCATCTGTTTCATATACTATGGAAGGATAGAGATATTAATTAATTCTCCCCTTTGAAAGAATTTGAACTTTCATCTATGAGAAACGAATTGTTTAGTGTCAGAATAGTAAAACAATTTTCTTATCGTATCTAGATGTTTAAACTTTTAGGTTATCTGTCGAATGGTGGCTAGAAGGATGAAAGTTTAGAAACATTAACGAGAGATTCCAAAGCTGTGGAGGATTACACGAGCAAATTAGGGCTGAATAAAGCAAAATATATAAAATTATCCTCCATAAGTGAGAACTGAAGAACACAAACTAGCATTGAGTGTGGGATCTGAAATTCAAGAATCCCAGTCAAGGATGGCGTTTGATGTTGTTTTGTTGTTTTAGTATTTTTTGTGACTTTCAGCCTGAAGCTGGCTCATCACACTGAAGACGACCCACCATGTGAATCACTCAACCTGTTTGGGACCAACAGCTAATTTCCATCATAAAGAAAGACCTGATCAGAGATTCTTCGTGCCTCCTACCACTACACCACCGGTGCCAACGTGGTCAAATACTAATGCTCTCAAGGAAGACTGATCGATGGTCAATGATCATTGAACCATAAAATGATTATATCTACCCTACAGCATCACAATCCGTGGCGTGATCTGCATTAGCACGGTTTATTTAAAAGTAAGCAACAATAAATCAAGTTTGACAACATTCAATCACCCTTTAATTACTCTTCTAGCAAACCTTCTTGTCACCAGTAAGCGCATACTTAACTATGCAGTATCGATATTCTGCTCGTAAGTCCCCTTGAACTTAGATGAGCCCACAAAGACCCAGGACGCATACAAGCGTCTTCTCCGCCGTGTTGACTCCAAAGTGTTCCCGGATAGCGGAGGCTTACTGGCGAGAAAGAAAGAAAAAACAATCGCGGTAGGGACCTGAAGCAGAACCACCCTGCGTGCATTAGTGATGGGATTGAAAATGATTAGTATAATGCATTTAATGGTGTCAATCGATTTTATTGTTGTTACGATTTTTGATCGTGCAGCGTATTTGATTGTGATGTAGTGTAAGGGTAGACTCATCATCTTTATGGTTCAATGACTAGCTGACCGACATTAATACAAGTACGTGGCACGTGGCACCGGTAATTAACAGTGGTAAGTGCACCAATCTCTGATCAGTCTTATGATGGAGATAGACAGACCGTCCCAATATCTTGATGGTTCAATCTCTGAGTCTTGTCAATAACTCAGGCAAAGTCTCAAAAATACTGACAACAAAACATTTAATCAAACATCTGGACAGTTCTTGAGCATGAATCCCACTCAGTTCACTTTTATGGAGGACACTTTATGGACATTTGCTTTTGGTTTGTAGCTCTAACAACTCTGCAATCCTCAACCTTCAGTCTCTAAAACACAATCAACTACAACAAATGACAGATAACTAAAGAAATTTAAGAGCATCCTGAACGATATGTTTAGTTTCTATTCTGGACGCTAAACAATTCGTCTTCTGCAATAGTTCCTCTTTCAAGGAATTAATTAATGTCTCTGTCTTCCATGGCTTTATGTAAGTAGTGCTGATAAGTCAAACTGCACTTCTGCCTGCAGAGCAACTGGCTGTTGTCATTCTTGAAAGTTCAGAGATTTGCTAATCCTCGTGTTATAGACCTCTCATTAATATCTGGCTTTACATGGTTTCCAACAGGTAACAGATCTGCGTTAGTGGATGTTGGTTACAGATGAAGCGATGCAATTATGTTAGTTTTAGTGAGGATGTAACTATTGGTCTTATTGGTAATTCTCGTGATGAAATTCAGTCAAATCAATCCCGTCAATCAAATCCGTCGATCAAATCAATCCGTCGGTAGTCGATCTGATCAATCCCGTCAGGTCGGTCAAATCGTCGTCGATCTGATCAATCGGAAATCGGTAAAATCAATCGTCGACAAAATCGATCAAGTCAATCAATCCGTCTAAATCGATCGGAAGTCGGTCGTTGATTAAGTCAAGTCATCAAAAATAATCCGTCCCGTCGTCAATCAAATCGTCGATCAATCCCGTCAATCGTCAATCCGTCATCGATCCCGATCAGTCGTCATTCAATCGAAATCGGTAAATCTGATCAGTCAATCCATTGATCCGTCCGATCCGGAGTCGTCCGGTGATAAATCAAATCCAGTCATTTCTGCAATCAGTCATGGATCGTACGCCGTCAGTTGTTGTCCAGTTTTTCGTTGATTTTCGTCCCGAAACATAAAGATAGTTATATGTACAGTTCTTCAGAACGTACCAAATCTCAGCCAATTCTCAAACTTATTCTCCAAGTCCCAGTAAAATTAGTTCTCAAATTTATTCGCAAAATCAATTATAATCCCGGTCGCCAAGTTCAATGTCGATCTTGTAGCTAAATCAATCACCGTTCCATTTCTTGATCCCAATTCTCCAAATTCAGCTAATAAAATCCCATTCTAAAAATCATTGCAAATCAAATTCTTTCAAATCTGATTTAATAGTGCAGTTCTCGAAAACCCCGGTTGTAAGATCGTGTCAAATACGGTGCCAAATCGATTCTCCCCTATTAAGTCTCCAAATGTCATGTCAATTGTCAAACCTATTCCCAGTTGGTGCTCTGGATCAGTTGCTGATCCGTTGCTCCAGTCAGGTCTCCCCGTTCCCGGTTGCCAGTCAGCTCTCGTCCAGTTCTCCAGTCCAGTTGCTTAAATTTAACTCCCGGAATTCGGTAATCTCGTCAGTTATGGTCATTCTCGATCAATTCTTTGATCTTGTTGCTCCGTCCTGATTCGATCAGTTACTCCCAAATACAATTTTTAAGTCAATTTTCCAAATCAATTCTGATCAGTTCTCTAATCCAGATTATCCAAATTATTCTCAAATTCTTCAAACCAAATTTTCCAAATGCAATTCTTCAAATTCAATTTTCAAAATCCAACTTTCCAAATCCAATTCAATTTTTTTAATCCTATTTTTCAAATGCAACGCTTCATATCTAATTCTTCAAAACCAATTCTTCAAAACCATTTCTAGAAATCCAGTTCTTCAAATCCAATTCTACAAATCCAATCATCCAAATTCAATTCTCCAAATCCCATTCTCCATATCCAACTCTCCAAATCCAATTTTTCATATTTAATTTTCCAGATCAAACTCTCCAAACCCAATTCTCGATCGATTATTCGATCCTATTTCCAAATCAGATTCTGATCCATTCTCACATAATCCGATTCCCAAAATCCAATTTACCGTACCATTTTCTCTATTCAACTCTCCAAATCATATATGTCGTTAATGAAATTTAATTTTCCAAATCGACATGAGCCAGATTCTTGATCAGTTCTTCACGTAATTCTCCACATCAACTCCAGTCAATTATATTGATCAATTTCTTCAATCCAGTTCTTTAAACCATTAAAAATCGAATTAATCTGATTGCATTTTCAGTGTTCCAATTCTAAATCAAATTTTCCAAATCCAATTCTGAGCTAATATTAGAATCTAATTCTCCAAATAATTTATTTAAAATTGATCCAAATCTTTAAATTTCGGTCCTTCCAGTCAGTTCTCAAATCCGGTCATGATCGTTCTTCAATCCAGTTCTTCAAATTCAATATTCTCGATGTAATTTCCAAATGCAATTCACTATTTATAATTCACCAATCCAGTTAAAACACAATTCAGCGATCAATTCTCGATGTTCCAAAATCTCAATTCTCTGCGTCTCCTTTTCTGAAAAATGTTTTCTACAAATCAATTTTAAATTCAATTCTCTGAATCGGATTCCAGTTCCTTAAACCCATTTTTTCAGATGTAATTATTCATAACCAATTCTACAATTCTAATTCTCCAAATCCCATTCTCTAAATCACATTCTCCAATTAATTCTCCAAATACAGATTAGCCTGATCAATTTTCGATCTGCATCTTAAATCAATGTCCAGATCAGTTATAAATCAACCCTCCGATCCCAACTGATCATTGTTTTTGATCAGTATCTGATCAATTCTCCGTCTGATTCAGCAAATCAATTTTTCAAATCCCATTCTTCAAATCAAATTCTTCAAATCCAATTCTTCAATTTAAATTCTTCAGATCCAATGTTTCAAAACCAGTTCTCCAAATTCAACCCTCCAAAGCCAACTCTCCCATACAAAATTATCAAAATCCAGCCCTACTAAATCAACTCTCGTTAATTCTTCGTCCAATTCTCAAATCCTGTCTCCGATCACTTTTCTCAATTTGGGTAATTTTGCAATCAAACTCTCCAAATTCAATTCTCACAACCGCTTCTCAGTCATTCAATCAGTACTCCAAATCAATTCATAAAATCCAATCACTCAATTAAATCTTTAAAGTCAATTTCTTTGTATCGAATTTCAATCAAATCATAGTTAACTTTATCCATAATCCAAATGCAGCCAGAAGCTGCAATTTCAGGATCACATTATCATCCATTATCAACATCAAATGCTTAGCAACACAAACGCAAACCAGCAAATAGATCCATGTAGTTGACGTGATCAAGTCCTTTAACCCGTAAATAACCAGTGGGCTCGTTATCTGCCAAGCACCTTATTCATACTTCGTATCATCAAACGGTTTTAAATTTAATCTTTATCATTCAAAGCCATGGTTTCCATTTAAAACTCATCAAAAAACCAACCATGTCGGTAAAACGGCACCGTTGAACGGCTCGTGTCTGAAAAGTTTACCATCACTGGTGTTGTCGACGTATGGCGGAACCGTAATCGCCGAATACTGAATGATAACGTTGAAATTGAACGACTGGCCATCAGTTTCCGGAGAAGAAGTTCCCTCTGCCACGCAATGCGAAGCAAGAGCAAACCATCAGTACTGGAGAGGAAAATGCCAAGCAAACCGTAGAGCGCGGTCAGTCGGAAGAACAAGAATGTCGCCGAGCAAATCATGTTTCTGGGTGACGGAATGTCCATTTCACGGTAACGATGGCTCGAGTGTACGCCGGTGAGAAGGGCAACTAACTTGTTCAATCGGATTTCGCATACATCGGGATGTCGAAGACTTACTGCGTTATTTATCAGGTGCCGGATTGCCTGTACGGCAACTGCCTATCTGACCTGGAGTGAAAGGTAACGAGCGTTGGTGTTAACGGTCAGGTCCCGGTCAGGAAAGCTATCGGCAGAGTTGGACAAAAATACCCGCCACCACTCGATTGCAAAATGGGCGATGGATGCCGGAAAGACGCTGGATTCGTTACGATATCAGTGACTGTGCTTCTCCAGCTGGAGTCTACGCGCATACGGCCAACCGAGACTGGAGAGCGATGGCTATATAACTTCGGACAGTTGCAATTCCAATGTTCTGGATGATATTATGAAACAATTGATCCCTGGAGAAACGGGTAGCGCTACAGAGAGTTATCGCCGTTGGCGGTCGACGAAATTCTGGATCGGTGATCCGGAAACTGGAAACCGTGGTTATCGTCGTGATGGTAAGAACCTTATCAAGATTGGATAAAGGCATGGGTTCAGGTTGAAGATCAGCGTGGAACCGACAGGACTTGTTTGCCATTTGGCCCGGCAAAAACCGATCGTCTCTTGGGTCTCTTTGAAGCTAGCCGCGCGTGCAATCTGGATCGGGTCATAAGAATATGGAGAGAAGAACCAACGCGGCAGAGATGGTTGACCGAACTACAGACGTCCTCGGCAGAACGAAAAAGTTCCTGTTTGGCGGAAGGTGGTCAGATCGACCATGGACATCCGCGATACCTGAAGCTAAGCTGGCAATTGACAAACATTTGAAGTTCTCGAGGGCAGTCAGGCAGCGCGTAAATTCAGCGAAGAAGACACCCTCATCGTGGTATTGGATCATTCACTCCGTGACTTTTCGATACCGGTAAATTGCGGTATTATTCTTTCCTTCAGTGCCAACAGGTGATGCGCAGCCGAGCAAACGTGTCTTCGGCAGTGCAGGGTGCGCCGGACGATTACGTACATGACGGTCAGCGCATGGCAGATGGTTTCTGATCATATTGATCGGTCTGAGGATATCCGCAAAGTGGACACCTCCTCCGTACTTCGCCCAGCAACACGCCCGTCGGTTCCGGACCCACGGAGTGAAGATGTGGCGGTGTAAATCGGACCATGGGCCCATCTGATACCGGGACCCTGAACAGAACACCATACGCGGTAGCATGCGTCGATGCGTGGAGATGGTCTGAAGCGCGGCAATGACGTTCTTGTCATCATTTAAGTGTTGATATTAAATCTCTAGTTAGAATAAATGGCTTTAAGTACAAATCTAACAGTGAAACAGCCCAAGTCCACAAAATATCTCCCAAAACCAACAACTCAAGATGAAGAATGAAACAGGGCGACGAAAGTGCGACTCGCTATGCTGATACGTTATTGACGGTGTTAATGCTTAATATATCATGTAGAGGATTAGCAGAACACGTAAACAAACTAAACGTGGGTGACGTGAATCAGCGCAGCAGTAATAATTGTCATTGACGCCGCTGGTGATCCGATAAGCACCATTTGTTACCTACTTGAATTACATCGATGACAGTTTTCGATCAGGATGTCCACGGTTGTCATCGATTGACAGCTGGTGGTGATGGTCGAAACTGACAAACACGTGGAAGACAATGAATGCGTTCAATTGTTTTTATTGGCGGGAAGTGGTTGCCATAGTTTCATAGCTACGCGTGGGTAACTAATCTCGATTCCATTGAAAGAATTGCCATGAACTCACAGTTTCTGTCATCTGGAGACATTCAAAGATAACAATATTTATTTCTGGAAATTTATGAAGACTCAAAATTGAGTTATTCAATTCACCCCCGCCTTGCTCATAAATTCAAATCAATTCTATCAATTTGTATTGCATTACCAAATGCAGATGAAAGGCTGATCAAGACGGCGAAACAATTCAAAATGGCATACACCCACTTGTAGAAGATGTTACAATTTCAGAGCTCTGCTCGTCAGCACTTCAGCGGAACCTTAGTGAGTATTTGAAATAGAGGCTGAATGCGTTTATGGTCACTGTCTAGGTGGTTTAACAAATATGTCATATGCATAAACATATATTCACAAACACGCAAGTTAGATGAATAGACAGAACGGCCGCATCTACTGTAGCTTGGGAGAGTGCTCAGCAAATTCAGAGCGACGATCGCGGTTACAGGAAAATGCTGTTATTGTGAATGTCAGTTTGTAGAGAAGGGGGGGGGAAGTCATTCAATTCAGTGTTATCTATTAAATTCGTACTCATACCATGTAGCGTATAGGGGATGATGATTTTTCAATACAATTGAATCCGACGGCTGTTTGAGACTTTAATCAGTTTGTGTTGATCATATATTTTAGTAATACTAAATTACATGCTCCGAGAACCTGGAAAGGATGTTTCGAAAGGATCTTTTTAAAACTTCGTTGATTTTCGTCTTGCAGGATCTGAACCAAAAGCCGGATGTTTAATTCTATTTGTAGGTTGCTCATTGATGGATAAACATACTGTTGCTTTAATTGAAATTTTTTCTAATAAAACAAACTACACTCTTTGAGAGTGGCTCATACAGCATCCTTACTATTGGTTTAAATCGATACTTATATTTAAAACAAGCTGAACCCGATGCAGTGCTGCTGATATGCGACTTAATAAATCAAAGTTAATAGAACTGGCTTGCCCGTTGATGATTGTTTTCCGGAAAGTATTTTTAACTTATTTTTACATTATTTCCTCACTAGAAAGGGTTTCAAACTTCTTTCAAAACATGCTACTCCAAGGGTCTCAAACTACACCGCCACGAAAAAATCATAAAAACCTCCAATGCAACTTTGGTTGAAATTGTGATTCGTTCTCGGAAGTTATACATACATTTAGGAGTGAATCGCTGCCATATGACACTGCTATTTTTTGTCTCTCTCCTGAAGCTTTCCTCTGAACTCAATTGATAAATCTCGATTGTTAGTGAATAAACATCGAGTTAGACTCTATCAGATTGCTCACAGCAAATAAGTATACAAACTTGTGTGATTATGTTAATATCTAGTACAGAATCTTTGGACATATCAATTCTAAATTTGAAGAAATGGCTGCCGTCAGAATGCTTCAGCGTGTACGTTAAAGGCCTCTTTGCAGAGAGAGAGAGAGAGAGAGAGAGGAAGGTCTCGAACTACAATGAAAAAATCTGTCTCAGAGCCCAAACAACAATCTGAAAGCAAATGGCAGCAAACGATCCTTTATTAAACTGGTACAGTGGCACTTTCGTAGCTGAATAGAAAATCTGGCTGAATGCTGAATAACCATGTTCTCAACAAAAATATTAATTAATTCAAGGTTTCAGTTTGATCGAATAACATCATAGTAAATGCTGTTTAGTATGCATGAGTAACTAAATTTACGACACAACAAAGATCGATAGCAGTTTTGCCGTAATTTAGCAACATCGTTTGTATAGCTAACTTCAAAAACCTGATATTGGATTGAAAAATAACTGTAATAGTAACATCAACTGTAACATGATGTCAGCCACCAATGTAACATCAACTGATTCAATTATAAACAGAAGAAATAAACGAAAATACATAATAACTTTTGACCATGTCTTAGTCGACTTTATCAATATCATGGTTAGTTAAATACAGTTTATACCTCTAATACAACATACTTTTAACTAGCTTGCCAAACAACATGTAAATTTAGTTGAATAACTGTGTTTTAAACCAATGAATATCAACAAAGAAACACAATTTAAATAAAAGTCTGTAATCCGTAAGTAAAAAACAAAGTGTTCGTAATTTTAGTTGATGTCATATCTTCTTCTCAAAAAGTTATGTCTGGATAAATTATATAGTTATTCATTAAATCAATTAATCTATGTTTTCGTTTATGAGTTGTTAATTTTTGGTGCCACTGAAAAAAGTATTGACCGGTTTTCAGGAGTGGTGTGGTAACTGCTTGAAGCAAATAGTTCACAGCTACTAACACATGCTTGAACAGACAAAAACACGCAGTGTTAACAAACACATCGAGAACTCATATCATATCTCTTAATAGCCTCTTCTTCAACTTTAACGCTAAAATAGTAAACCAAACATCAATATCAAAGTTTGTGTACAGGTTGCCATTAGACGTTTAATAACAACATACGAAACTTATTTCGCTATAATATGAAAAAATATCAATGACTCATTAAAACATCACTTCTATTATATTAAATTATACAAAATAGACATATACAGTATGTAAAATAAGTACCATCACCCCAGCTTCAAATTACAATTTTCCTGTTATCAATTCAATATTAAGTGATAAAATGAGTGTTGTTAGATTTGATCATTACTAGCGCCTATAGTTAAACGTACATCCAATGAATTAATCAACGCTCTGAAAAATCTATGCCAAGATCAACAAAAAAGGAAACAAACATGCAAAAAAAGGGTACATCACCAAACATACTTATGGTACCATTTTTGCCGTGTATTGAGCAGATCATGCACTTTTCAAATCCAACATGCATACAGTTATCTAACACAGTAGTGTAGAAACTTTCGCGATTCAAAGTGAGTTCTCATGTTTCGAAATACCTAAAAACGCACAAATTTCGCAGGGTATCCGAAAACATCATAGAGCATCACAAAGTCCCGTAAAAGCTACAATCAAATTACCATATCGTTCAGAATACGTAAAGATATGTCGTTGTTCAGAAAGTACA
>JASCZW010009577.1:0-41614 GCA_034211315.2 Aedes japonicus | reverse complement strand
TTGTTTTCTTTATGTAAAACTCCTTTTTTTCAGTATGCCATAAGTGAAACTTTAAAAGAATATGTATAAAAAATAAAATAAGAAAAAAATCTACACTGTGTTTACTTTATTTTAAACCAAGTAAATGAGAGAAATTGAAAAAACGAAGAGGTGGGCACTTTATTTTGCCTATCAGTGTATTACCCTCGCTACACTGATAAAAAAGCAATGATAATATCTATGTGTCCCATCTATGATTTTTTGCAATATAATCAACAAATGATATCTATTTGTAACCACACATACTTCCTTTGTGTACACATAACCACTACACACAAAAAAGAAATATTGTTTTATTAAAAGCTTAGCACTTTACTTCTGAAAAGAGTTTATTTTTCATTAAATTAAAAGTAAAATCATCTACTGCGAAAGTTCTGTGTTTGAATTGAAAGTATATTTTTTCGGTTCAGTGTGTAAATTTAAAAGTATGTTCTTTTACCATGAAAATTGTAGAACTGTCAAATCCACCAACACAAACGAAGTCGTCGTATGGATTTTTACTCTATACTGTCAAATAATACATAAGCTCCACATTCAAAATGTTCCTCGCCCCAAGGAATCGCTCATCAGGAAAGTTCACAAACTTTCGGTGTTATTAAATTCCGAACGGACCATGCAAACGGAATAGGCCATATAGCGATATAGCCATATAGCGACGCCGCGGCAGCAGACGCTAGAGCTGGCTCAGGGGAATTCGGAAGATATGGGGAAAATGTTTCGACTTGCATCTTCCGGGATGGAAACATTGGCGATTGAACGACGCCAACCTCCGGTCTCTATGAAACTTTTAATAATTCATTTGAAAATTAAAACCTTTTTATGCGAAAACCATTTTTTCTTTCAATCAAAACAGCATACATTTATTTTGATTGCACAATACTTTCTAGTTGAAAGTTCATTTTCAAATAAAAATAATTTGCTTTCATTTTGAAATATGCAACGGAGTGGATTTGACAGTTCTACAATTCATCTGAAAAGAAAACTTTTTATGTTAAAAGTTTTTTTACAGCATACTTTTATTTAAATTGCGCGACACTTTCTGGATGAAAGTTTATTCTGGAATAAAAATAATTGGCTTTTATTTTCAACGATGCCACGGTTTCGATTTGACAGCTCCACAATTTGTTTTAAAAATTTCAACTTTTAAATGTAGAGCAGCAAAATTTTGAATTGACGGTTTGAAGGTTTTGGTTTTGAAAGTAAACCGCTTTCTACGAAAAAGAACCAACGCAACTTTTCAATTTTGGCAATGTTTTTATTAATTTTAATAATCATTATTCTTTGTGTGTATGTGTGGTCACACATGCTTTTCATTTGTCACATAAACTTCATTTGTCATTCTCGGAGGGTGCAGTTTATGTGTGCACACATCAATATTATGTGGAATTTTCTATGGATTTTTGCCAATAAATATGTGTGGATTATTTCACGTGTATTACCAACAATCAATATGCAACTAGCTATTTGAAATTGGTTCACTTTTGTAGAACCCTTGGGTTCGAAATACACCTTGAAGTCAGTACTTTGCTGTACATACTTGCGCCTTTGTGTTATTTTGACAGAATATTTGAGAGTGTGTTCGTGTCAGTTCATTATGAGGGGCGCATTATTAAGCTTGGGACCGAGCTTGGGACCGATGTGCTAGTACTGACTGAGCCAAGAAAAAAATCGTTTTTGTACGGGACCTACTGGTCTTAAGCTTGTAGTACACTGTTTGTCCAATAGCCAAATATTTGGCATAGACAGCTAGACAGCTGACAGATATCATAGATGTTTGTCAGATGCCTATCTGCCTATGACAAATATTTGGCTATTGGACAAACAGTGTACTACAAGCTTTAGAGTTATAACTCGATAACTATAGTCTATGCTATTACAGACTCGTGGTTACTTGTGAACTTAAGGCTGGTTTACAGTTCGGAAAAAGCGTCACGGGATTTGGGCACCTGTGTGTTTTAAATGGAGCCCGGGATTTGAAATCCCGTGGCGGGAATTAAGTCTACACAAAAAATACAGTTTTCCTGAAGTGTAAACCCGTTCGCGGGATTTACTCCGGGAAATAAAATTCATCTCTACACACTTCTTATTTGGCGGGAACAAATCATTCCGATTTGTTTCCGGGCGGATTTTGAAAGTTTGAACTCGAACAGGGAAAAAATGTTAAAATGTCAGAAAGAGAGCCGAGTTCGGAAAGATTTTTTTTCGATTTTGATTTGCTCGAAGACTTTGATCGGTTTGCCAGTCAGAGTAAAATTGGTAAACAGCTAACCCAGGATGAAATACTAGACTAAGAAAATATAGAGTTCCTTCAAAAGAAACGCGCTTACTATTTGGTACAACAAAACAGCTAAAGATGCTATTTGCTATTTGCTATATTTCAGTTGTACTTTTTGACCGTCCCTGAATAAATTCATCAGTGTCCAGTAGTGCCGGAATTACTGGGATGCTTTGAGGGAATCGACTAGGTAAACCCATACATCGTCAAAATAAACTTAAATAAAATAAATCGTTTATTTTGATAAAGCAAAACTCTAAAAGATTTGTGAGATGCGGTCTTCAAAACTTTCCATTTTTCAATGTTTCATGCAAGAAAAAACTTACTCAAATGTAAACAATACGCAAAATCTGAGACGCAAACTTTGCTTGCCACTTAGTGTAGAGAAATGTGGAGAAACGTCGTCAGGAAAATTTCCCGTGCCAAATCCCGAGTGAAATCCCGTTTCCAAATCCCGTGATGCTTTTTCCGAACTGTAAACCAGCCTTTACTATGTAGCTGTTTTCAGTGCACTGGAAAACAGCTATAATAGAAATGAAGTTTTCTTACAGTGTGTCATGCTGAAACTATTTCGCCCAAATGATTGCTTTGTCTTGAGTTTTGACAGTTGAAAATCAAAGGACGAGGATAAAAAGCTCTCGCCGCGAAAACAAGCCAAAATTAAGTATTTTTGTTTATTCTTGTGTAAAATTTTGTCCAAATCCGTGTTTTGTGTACATTGAGTACTCACAAATGGACAAGAAAAACTCCCGCCGGGATTGCTTCATCCCGGGTTGCTCTTCCCAGGTTGGGCAAGTGGTGTTCCTGAGCGCCCACAAATCCGATGGGCTGCAGCGCTGGTGGAGCGAGTCGCTTTGGGCCGAGCGGCGGAAAAACAAAACCATTCCCAAGAATACACGGGTCTGCGAAAAACACTTCGAAGAGAAGTATATTGATCGGAGCTATAAAATGCCACGGTTGTTTCCGGATGCTTGGCCGACCATGTATCTGATTGAACCAACACCGGAGGAGCTGGCGAAGCAAAAGATCGATGGGAGAGGTCGACCACGGGAAGCTAAACCAGAAGTTAATCCCAAAGTGTATTGTCGTTTTTGTGGAAGAAAAGAAAAGCGTCCACTGGATGATCAGATAGACGACCATCTGAAAGATGGGGAGGAGGTTCTGAAGTTTTGTTTGGGACAATATTTCTCGAGAGAAGATCTTCCGAGAGGCGTTTGTGCGAATTGTATGGAAACGATTGAAACGTTTGTGGACTTTGTGAAAACCTGCGAGGTAACGCAGCTCAAGTTGGAGGAAATGTTCGTTCAAAGTGAAGATATGAAATTGGAGCCGGACTGCCAATTGTTGGAAAACATCGATTTGAAACAGGAGAAGGAAGATGACCTTTCGGATAGTTACGAAGCAGAGTTTCTTGACGAAAAATTGGAGAATGATGAAAAGGTACTTGGTATTAAGTCTGAAGAAATTATTGTTGAGAATGAGGAAAATGATGAAGAGGACTTCATACCGATGGATGATGACCGAGCAAGTTCAGATTCGTCGCATTCGGAAGAGGAAGATTATAAACCAGAAGACGAAATGATTTCTAGTTCAAAGTATAAGATTCGTTCTAGCATCAGCAGTGATAGTGAGTCGGAAATCGATTCCGATGATGAACCACTTGTGAACAAAAAACCTCCAAAGAAAAAACCTGGTCCCAAGCCGAGAAGGACAATTCAGATAAGAGAAGATTTGGGAACATTGGATGTCGTGGATGAGTTTCCGGCCACAGAAAAGAAACCAAAGGTGAAGAAAACATCATCGTCATCGTCGCAGAGAAAACCAAGAAAACCCCCGACAGGCCCTGGCGAGACCAGCCGAATATGTCCGATTTGCGGTAAAATTTTAGTCCATAAAGGAAATTTTACCTCTCATCTTAAAATTCATAGTGATAAAAAAGATTACGTCTGCAATATTTGTGGAAAGCAATACTACATTCGAAGAGAACTGCAGATGCACATAGAATCGTTACATGAGAAGAAAACGTTTGTGTGCAACATTTGCGGAATCAAGTGCGCTTGGCGGAAGGGACTTCAGCGGCACATGAAAAACAAGCATTCCGACGAGAGTTCACTGAAGCACAAGTGTACGTATTGTGGCAAAGCATTCCTGCTGCCAAATCAGCTCAGGTTGCACGTGATGAAGCACACTGGTGATAGGATTACTTGTGAGATTTGTGGAGCTGGTTACAGGTAAGTTCTGTGTAGTACAAGTAGTAAGTACCAAATAGAAATTGTTTTTTTGCAATTATCAGATTTAACTACATGCTTACTCAACACAAAATACGCGAGCATGGAATGGAATTTAAAGGAGTCAAGTTATACAAAACTAGTAGCCGATCCCGTAAGACCACTGTACCCAAACAAGAAGAGGAAGGTGCAGCTGCGGCAGTTGCTTCAATAACTACACATTCAACGGCCAGCACCCCAGTGCAACAGAATCATCCGAGTTCAGTTCCTCCAATCGGAGGTCTCTCGCATGTGCTAGAACCTAGCCATGATTCCATGCTCTCCTCCGAATCATCGCAGTCGCGTCAGATACAGCATCAGCCACAACAGCCACAACAGCAACATCAACAGCAGCCATTGCAATATCAGCATCCAGTTGCTTCTCAGCTGGAACGTGTCCATTATCCGCCTGGGTTCGTTTACGCCGGAGGGGCTGCTTCTGTCATGATGTTACCCCCAGGCGGATACAACGGTTAGCAACGGATGGACTCTGTGAGAATCTGGTTAAAAGGCGAGTAAAAGACTTCGGATTTATTTGCTAATAAAAGATACATTCTTGCGTTAATGTAGACCGTGGCGTAAGGAAGTGAATGTGGTGGAAAAAAAGAGAAAATGACCAATAGTTCCATGGTGGATGAACAGACTTTTAAGTGACCAAAGTTTTAATCGCACTGACTGACGCTGACCAATTCCATAATCATGTTAACGGATTAATTGATCTCACCTCCTCTCTAGTTACCATACTCAATAACCAAACCGCTGTAGATAGATCTATAAAATACTTCAACAAAACTTTACTATTCGCCGAATCAACTTCTATAATACCACTCTTACAAAAAAACTAGAAGGGACAGCCCAATGTGGTTGTACGCAAAGTTGACGTAGGACTACGAAGCAATGTGCAATCTAGATCGCTTGATTGTTTAAAGAATGGCCGAAATTGGTTTCCTTCCAAATCGAATTCCCATACACTAAACGTTCGCACTACAACCTTTATTGATATAGCCTGTCTTGGTATCTACATGCATACATCTTGCTTTCACTGCAAATAATATGTATGTCATATGATATCAAGATACTCGATATCAAGGGTAATATACCTTGTAGTGCGAATGAGTTATTGGTCATTTAAGAAACTTTTACCCAAGAGGCTGGTTTCGTTCACCTCCAATTGCATACGGTTTCTACTAGGCCTATGTGTGTACAACACTGCTAATTTCGAAAACATTACAGCTTCGGCACAAGAAAGATATTGTTCGCAATCAAACACCCCAAAACCAAGCCCCCAGCACGCCCAAAGACATGTCAACTCTCTTTCCAGTTGTTTTTATGGCCCTGAAAAGGGCCATTTTGGGATCAAGGGAACAGCTACGGTCACCACCTCATTTCGTCATGTAACTGATTTACCTCGTGGAACCTCGGGTTTGGCTAGCTCTCCCTAGGTCGAAATAGTGCTAATTGAAGTAAATATGTAAGAAAATTCTATTGTTAACATTTAAAATAGCATTTGGTGGCCCTGAAAAGGACCGTTTGGTTTCAATAATGATACGGCCCTGGTTGTATTTTCTACGATGGTTGAGAGGGCCACAATCTTCAACGCGTAGAAGGTAACTATAGAACCACATACTTGCAGCCATATGCTGCGACATTTCACTTTCTCAAAATTATTTGATTCCTATCGAATGATTGAAATTTTCAACAGCACAAGAGAAATATTCAACCAAACAAACCTTTCAGTAAGCAAGCTGATTTGGTCGTTCTGAAAAGGACGGATATAGTTGACGGGAAGGAAACATTGTTCGCGACTGAACTTGGGTTTTCTTGATTCAGCTCCTCGTCGGTGCGGGTGGCCATCTGCAGGTGACGTGGGATGATTCTTGTCCCGTTGTTGTCACGGGCGGCTTTTTCCCATCAACTCGCAGGCTTAAGCAGCCTTCTTTCTTGCAGGCATTGACGGGAGGTTGACGGAACTATCGGCCCAAATAGCCAACTGCACCAACCTGTCTGGATAACGACTACTAACCAGTGCTCGCTCGCCTACTGCGGATCAAACAGCAGATTTTGCTCTGAAAAGAACTTTGACTACCGTAAGACTGAATCAAATGTTCTGCTAAGAACTGGTAATGGCGTCGGATACTATTGCACGAAAGAAGGCGGTACCAACGAAGTTAATGTGATACAAATTGCTTCAAAGGGGCCGAACTTCTGTTATTGCGCCACTATAATTAGTTTTAATTAGTCTTAACAGAAATATTTGAAGTTGCCTTGCCCAACAACTAATCCGCTATGCACAACTAGGAACTACGACGAACCCAACATGGTCGGTCTCTGGCATGTCGCAGTTCGGCTCGAATTATCCCTTCTAGAATTTCGTTCGTTAGTTGTTCAACGTTCTTTGTGATATACCCCGGGACGCGGCGTTTAATGAATGCTATGTTACAAACAACACAATAGAAAAATTCAACCAAACAAACTCTTTAGTTAAATAACTGATCTGGTCGTCCTAAAAAGGACGAGTTTAGTTGACGGGGGAGAAATAGTTTGCGACTCCACTTAGGCTTTTAGAGATTTTTGTCTCCTTACAGGCGGCTTTTTCCTGACAAATTGCAGGCTTCAGCAAAAATAATTAGTGCACGCTAGACGGGTGATTTTGTTAACAAAAATATGCATAATCTGCTTGCCACTGACAGCAACTAATCCGGTATGCACAACAAGGAACTATGACGAACTCAACCACATGATCGGTCTCTGATGTGTCGCAGTTCGGCTCGAATTATGCCTTCTAGGACTGACGAATCCAGGTTGAAAAAAGAAGAAGACACCGAGTGGTGATAAATCTGACAGCTCCCATGTTAAAGTATTGGACAAACATTTAAAGTGCTTCTAAATAATTCAAATGAAATTCTAAATTAAAGCGGTTTGTTGTATGATGGAAGAAAAATCCAAATCTACTCAATAAAGACATTTTCAGCCAAATAAAAATAATGGAATTCTAATTGAAAGCGGTTTGTTGTATGATGGAAGAAAAATCCAGAACTGTACAATAGGGGATTTAGGGGAGGAAGAAGCGCCAGCAGGAAGAACGAGATCGCGAAGAGATGGAAGAGCTGTACCGCGTTAAGGACACACGGAAGTTCTACGAGAAGCTGAACCGCTCTCGCAAAGGCCATATGCCACAGGCCGACATGTGCAGAGATACTAACGGGGATATTCTCACGAACGAGCGTGAAGTGGTCGAAAGGTGGCGGCAGCATTACGACGAGCATCTAAATGGCGATGCGGCAGAGAACGAAGGTGGCATGGTACTGACCTTGGAAGCACGCGCGGAAGACGATAGATTCCCGACTCCAGATCTGCAGGAGATTAAGGAGGAGATCGGCCGGCTGAAAAACAATAAGGCCGCTGGCGTAGACCAACTGCCAAGTGAGCTTCTAAAATACGGTGGTGAAGCACTGGCGAGAGCGCTGCACTGGGTCATTACCAAGATTTGGGAGGAAGAGGTTTTACCGGAGGAGTGGATGGAAGGAGTCGTGTGTCCCATCTATAGGCGACAAGTTGGAGTGCGGCAACTACCGCGCGATCACATTGTTAAGCGCCGCCTACAAGGTACTCTCCCAAATTTTATGCCGCCGTCTATCACCGATTGCAAGAGAGTTCGTTGGGCAATATCAGGCAGGATTTATGGGCGAACGCGCAACTACGGACCAAGTGTTTGCCATCCGCCAAGTATTGCAAAAATGCCGCGAATACAATGTGCCCACACATCACCTGTTTATCGATTTCAAATCAGCGTACGACACAATTGATCGAGATCAGCTATGGCAGAGTATGCACGAATACGGTTTTCCGGACAAACTGACAAGATTGGTCAAGGCAACGATGGATCGAGTGATGTGCGTAGTACGGGTTTCAGGGACATTCTCGAGTCCCTTTGAAACTCGCAGAGGGTTACGGCAGGGTGATGGTCTTTCGTGCTTGCTATTCAACATCGCTTTGGAGGGTGTAATAAGAAGAGCGGGGATAGACACGAGTGGCACGATTTTCAGAAAGTCCGGCCCGTTACTTGGTTTCGCCGATGACATCGACATCATGGCACGGAATTTTGAGAAGGTGGCAGAAATGTACACTCGACTGAAGGCTGAGGCCAAACGGATCGGACTGGCTATTAACGTATCGAAGACAAAGTACATGCTAGGAAGAGGCTCTAGGGAAGAAACGGCGAGTCTCCCAGCTCGAGTTTGAATCGACGGCGATGAAATCGAGGTGGTCAACGAATTCGTGTACTTGGGCTCACTGGTGACCGCCGATAACGACACCAGCAGAGAAATTCAGAGGCGTATTATGGCAGGAAACCGTGCTTATTTTGGACTCCGCAAAACTCTCCGGTCGAAAAAGTTCGCCGTCGCACGAAATTAACCATCTACAAAACGCTGATTAGACCGGTAGTCCTCTATGGACATGAAGCGTGGACTATGCGCGCAGAGGACCAACGCGCCCTTGGAGTTTTCGAACGGAAGGTGTTGCGTACCATCTACGGCGGAGTGCAGATGGAAGACGGATCGTGGAGAAGGCGAATGAACCATGAATTGCATCAGCTGCTAGGAGAACCTACAATCGTCCACACCACGAAGATCGGGCGATTACGATGGGCCGGGCATGTCACCAGAATGTCGGATAACAACCCGGCAAAAATGGTTCTCGTCAATAATCCGACTGGAACACGACGAAGAGGTGCGCAGCGCGCAAGGTGGATCGACCAGGTGGAGGATGATCTGCGGACACTCCGCAGACTGCGCGGCTGGCGACAGCTGGCCATGGACCGAGTGTAATGGAGACGACTTCTATGTACAGCAAGGGACACACAGGCCCTAGCCTGATTGGTAAGGTAAGTACAATTCTGGATTTTTCTTCCGTTATACAACAAACCGCTTTCAATTATAATTGTATTTGAATTTTTGAGAAACATTTTAAAATGTTCGTCCTATACTTTAACATTGGAGCTGTCAGATTAATTACCACTCGGTGTCTTCTTCTTTTTTCAACCTTGATTCGTCGATTTTGTTCGTTGATTCTTTGTGATATACTCTGGGACGCGGCATTTAATAAATGCTATGTTCAGCCGTGACGCAGTAACTGTACAAACAGCACAAGAGAAAACTTCAACCAAACTCTTTAGTTAGTAAGCTGGTCGTCCTGAAAAGGACGGAGTTATTTGACGCGGGAGAAATAGTTTGCGATTTCCCTTGGGCTTTCTTTTTTCATTCAGCTCCTCATCGTTGCGGATGGCCAGCTGCAGTTGACGTGCGATGATTCTGGTCTTCTACTTTTCACGGGTGGTGTTTTCTACCGACGTGCACGCCAAACACGTCTGTCGCATACGGATGCACAGCGAGAACTGATTGTTGGTCTTCGGTCGTTCCCACATGTTCCATAATTGCTGGCAAGGTTACTGTGGCTGTATGAATCAATCAGAGCGTATCATCAATCAAATATGATGTCATTTTCGACCAATAGCTCTGTGCGTTCAGAAATTTTTGTGAGACGGGGAAAAGTTATTTTGAAGAAGAAGAAGACATTTGTTACTCGTTTCCTATGACCATGCTAGGAAAACACATTTTTCAACCTGTTGATAGGCAAATTTGTATGGGAGCAAAAGAAGGTCATTTTCAAATGAAAAAATTGAACTACTTATACTAATTGAACTTCATTCAAATTTCAATGCGAAAAATTTGTGAGTCTTTTTGATCAAATGGTGTATGAATGAAGTCATTCTGTTTAGTCGAACGAGAGTTATAAGCGTTCAAAAACCTTTCACTTTTGCGTAACGCTCTCATTTTTAAAAATTTTGAAACGGCACCCGGTATAGAAAAGAGAAACGTAGTTCTACGATAAAAAAAAAAAAAAAAAAAAAACATTTTTTTGGCGCTATCAAAATATCTATAAATCAGTTGACAGTCTGACATCGTTGCTTCAAGATCGTTTCGTTACGAAACGCCGTTGGTGAATCCGTGAACCACCGTGTACCGATTTAACCGTACACTCTACTACTCCTGACGGTAGATGTCACAAAATTCCGGATAAGTGTAAAAGGTGCGAATCTTTCTTTCTCGCGAATGAACGCTAGCTCGGTACTATTCTCGGTACTATAATAGACGCTCCCCACCGCCATCGCGATCATTCCAGTTTACCAAGCGACACGATCGGTCGTGTTTTTCGCTCGCGCTGTGATAAGTTTTTCGATTTTCTCGCTTTCTCGTTTTGGTGCGTGGTGCACTGGCTGCTGTCGCGTTGTGTGATACACAGTCCGACCCCGGTATAGGGAAGCCGCCGCGTGTTGACGTCGGCACTAGTTCGACTGGGAAACGTTCCCGACTAAATCCACCCGATGATGTGCTATCATCGAAGAAGCTGCTAGCCAACAATCGGTACGCCGTTCTGGAGAACGGCGATACACCGAAAATAGAAGAAGGAGAAACTACCGCCGCTGTTCGTGAAGGGATTCCCTGAAGGCTTACTGGATAGGGTGTACCACTACATTAACAAAGGCCTACGGTGCACAATCCAGCTCTGCTCGCAGGGCTATAAGCTGATGGTTTCGGCGCTTCCCCATTACAACGCCGTCAAAGAAATACTGAAGCAGATGAACGTGCAGTACTACACGCACGACATCGAAGCCGACAAACCCTTCAAGGTGGTTCTGCGTGGCCTTCCGGACAAGAAGACGGAGGAACTGGTCGTCGAACTAAAGGCTAATGGGCTCAAACCGGTCCAGATAAACAAAATGCGCCGGCATGACATCTCGAAAAGCTATCGGGATCAGTTGTACCTTCGAGAAGAACTCGACGTGCTTGAAGGACCTCCAGAACATCCGAGCGTTGTTCCACATCGTCGTGAAGTGGGACCGGTACCAACCGATTCGTTAACCGGGAACCGGGTAGGAATAACCGTTGGCAACACCTTCCAAAAAGCATTCAGGGCCGGATCCAACCCAAATGCGGTGCAGGCGACGTTCCTGAACACATCATCCAGCATACCCCAACCATTGCATCCGGTAAACGGCGGCTCTGTTGGAAACGACGGGGTCGGCATCGGAATAATCAGCGAGGATTTTACCCGGTTCCATAGGCTCCCCAATCAATGCATCTTCTCTGCGGAAGCACTTGCTATACGGATCGCCGTCACCACTCCATCTGACCGACCAATTGTTGTCTTTACGGACTCAGCCAGCGTAGTCACTGGTCTCCAGTTCAGAAACACCGTCACGCCCTTGTATTCAGACAATCACACTACTGGCCTTTCCTGGAACAACAATCGGCTGGATACCTGGCCACTGCGGTATCTCAGGAAACGTCGAGACTGGATCTATTGGCCTCAATCGGAAAAAGTGTCAATTTATACGGTGGCTCACCAGAATCGTATGGAACGCCTGGACCAACTGACTACACCCAGAACCGCGAGCTCTTCATCCTAAAAATTAAACACTCCGGTTCATCGAGGTAAGGATCAAACCGAACCACCGACAACAGGTGGTCTTCTCCCGTCTCGCTTTGGACACACCTGGGCATCTCACAATATGGCCGGAAACGGGCCATTCCGTATAAACTTTTCCACCTGCAACGAGCACTTTCTTTGCCGTTGCCCCCAGTACCTAGGACCACGGGAATTCAATGACATCTCAAGCTCCCCGAAAGATGCCTCAGCGACGAGCTGACTAGAGAGACAGCATTGGTTTGCTTTCTCAAGGATTGCCACATTTACGACACCATATATTTTTTTTTTTTTTTTTTTTTATATCTTTATTAGGGAGATTTTCAGCCTCAGGCTGGTTCATCTCCGGGACCCCAGAAGGGTGCCCCCTTAATCTTCGACAGAGAGTTTCAGAAGGTTACTCTCCAAGTAACAGAGTTGCGTATTTGGAGACCCAGGAGGGTTCTCTGAAAAAGTTGATGGGGCTTCAAAAGGAGTCCCCCTAGTACATAGTGGTTTTCCTATGGAATTGTTGTGAACTGTCGCAAAAATTTAATTGAAAAATCTAGCGAATGTGTCTTCCATAACGTGATCGAGTCCAGGTTCGTAGCGGCTGTCGTAGGTTGGGCGTTCTTTTTCGGGCGTAGTTTTGTTTGTAAAGGACGAAACGAGGAAGGAATTCGTTATATCATTAGTGGTGTGGTGTATGTAGTCGAATCGTCATAATGCGAGTATATAGTCGATTTAAAACAGAATAGACCGTTGATGGCCGGCTTCATTAAGGAATCCACTTCTAGCAGTTAGGCCAGTTGGTACAATTATATGTTGTTATACAGTCCGGCTTCCCGGAGGAAGTCCATGAGAGCAGCTGTACGACTGGGGTCATCGCAGAGTGCCTCACGAATGCTGCCAGGTATGCCGAAGAAATCTCTGGCCACTTGATATTGGGGACAATGGCATATGAAGTGCTCCACAGTGTGAGGAACTTTACATACAACACATGATATCCGAAAATCTCCATTGCCTGTCATATTATGTGATGCCCTGGTGTGACCTGTGCGGAGACGAGAAAGGATGATTTGAGAGCGATGGTCCAGCGGGTCCTCCCAGCGATGGACGTCCCCTTTATCTTACGTATAAACGGAGTGCGAGAGTTCAACCAGTTCTGGTGCCAGGCAGCCCAGAAGATATTACGGAGCCACGTCTTAAGGTCCGGGCCTGGAACCTCTCGTGTGTAATAATTAGTTGAACGGCCGGATGCTGCGAGATGATCTGCTTCGATGTTTCCTTTTATACCGCAGTGCCCAGGGACCCATGCAATAGTTGTTTCGGTGGGGCGAACATTAAAATAGCCTGGATCCACGGGTGTGTCGGGTTTTCGGCTTCAAGGGCTGCTATTACGCTTGCCGAATCGGTAAACAGAACTATAGGTCGGGGAGAGGGAGTTGTAATTGCAATAAATGCAGCGGCTGCCTCGGCTGAAAATATGGAACACTGGTCCGGAAGTCGATGACAGACATTTGTTTGGCAATCGGATATACCGATCCCGACCTTGCCTTGCGAGACTGAACCGTCTGAGTAACGAATGGAGTGATTATTGTATTTGTTCTGGATCAGATCCCTAAAGCTTTGGCTTACAGCATTCGGGTTGGAACCAGCCTTGTATGTTTGTTGTATTTTGTGGTCGATAGAGATTTTTGGAAGGTTCCAACCCTTGGCTCCAACCCAATGGACCTCGGCCACTGGGGGAACTCCTGGTTGGCGTTTATAGCTAGGAGTTCTTTTGCCTCCGCAAGGAGGAATACTCCATTATTTGAACCATAAGTCCTTTCCAAGAAGCTGGTTGCTCGCCGGCATACTGAAAGTGCTACTAGTCGATCAAAGGGTAGAGCTCCCCTTCTATGCATGCAGCAATTCCGGAGTCGAAGGAAGCAGACCGGAGGTGATACGAACGGCTCTGTGGTATGTGGTTCCGAGTTTGTTAACTAGAGAGGGCCTAGCAATGCACGTTAGCTCGATGCCGTATAGGAGCCTTGAATCTATTACGGCCTTAGTAACACGAGTTCGGATGTGGCGGTTGTTATCAGGATGCCGGCATGCTAAGGAACGAATAAGGTTGATCCTGGTTTTGCATTGATTTTTGACGTCGTCAAAGTGAAGATTGAACGATAGAGTCCGATCAATTCTTACTCCTAGAACCGTAACAGAGTTTCGCTGAGGGATTGATTGATTGGCTACCTTGACCGGCGTAGGTATTGAGTGGTGTCTGTGCCGGCAGATGTGAGTGAAAGAACATTTTTCTACAGCTAATCTGAAACCGACTGTTGATGCCCAGTTGTTGATGTGATTAGCGGCTTGGATAAGCTTTGCCCGTAGTGCCTTTAGTGTGCTTCTTGCTATCATTAGCACGATGTCATCGGCGTAGACAAAGATAAAGATCCCTGCTGGTAAATTTGAAAAGACTCCGTTCATTTTGATTAAAAAGTGTAACGGCCAGAACGGATCCTTGTGGTACTCCAGTTTCTTCTTTAAATGTGGCTGATGTGTGGTTTCCAACGATGACTTGAAAAGTTCTGTGTGTTAGGAATTCTTTATGAAATGCAACATATGTCCTTTGATTCCCAGGTAGCTAACTGCTGGAGCACCTCAGGCATCCAAGCGCGGTTGTATGCCTTGGCGATGTCTAACGTTGCGAGTTCAACATGTTTCCTGTCCTTGATGGCATCGGTTAAAGCTTGACCGAGTGTACTGAAGTAGGTATTTGTACCATATCCTGGTCGGAAAGCATGCTGGCGAGGATCGAGTAGGTTTCGATCGTTGAGATAGCGCATAAGTCGACGATTGATCATGCGCTCCATAATTTTTGAGGTGCAGCATGTAAGTGAGATAGGCCGGAAATCTTCCGGTACGCGGCCTACCATGCGCGGTTTCTTTATGGGGACCACAAGGCTGTGTCTCCATATATTCGGGATGGTGTCTTTCGCCCAGATTTGATTAAAACACTCCAGGAGTTTCATCTTTCCTGAATAAGACAGGTTTCGAAGGAGAGGATAACTAATCTCATCCGGACCGGCAGATTTGCCTTTTGCCTTGGATAGGGCGTATGTTAGCTCGCTGAACTGGAACGGTTTGTTGATCTCTTGTAACTGGATGTCATTTGGAATTATAACATTTGAGACTGATCCAGGTGATACGGAGTTTTTTCGGCAGAATTCGTTCGAGTAGCCGTCTAGAGCCGAAAGAGAGTGAAAATACTTGCCGAGCATATTGGCAACGATGTCTGGATCCGTGATGGTGGTATCTTGTTTTTTTAACGCTATCCCATGTAGTTTTCTCTTTCCACTGAGAGCATTAACTTTCCCCCAGAGTTCGGAAGCAGACTGACTGCTGTTAATGCCATTTAAAAATCTGTCCAACTACAAGCTTTAGCTTTTCGGATGACGTCACGACATTCGTTTCGTTTCTGTTGATAAATTCGGGTTGCCTTTTCCTTATCTGGGTGATCGACAGGAAGTCTCTTTGAAGCTCTTAAGGCCCTTCTTCTAGCCTTCACTGCTGCTTTTGTCTCTGGAGACCACCAGTGTAATGCTCTTCTTCCCGCAGTAGAACTAGTTTTCGGGATATGAGCGGTTGCGGCATTGTTGATCTTGTTGGTGAGGTCGTCGAACGACGTCATAGTGTTGCAGAAGTCATCAACTGACTTTTGGTAGCCTTCCCAGTCTGCCTGGTCGTATAGCCAACGCGGTCGTCTGGACATGGTCGCTGGTTGAGCGCTGGACCAGATTACGATAGGATGGTGGTCGCTTCCCATTGGGTCGTCGCGAACTTGCCATAGCAGGCGATGGAGCAGGTTGTTGCTGGCGAAAGAGAGGTCAAGGACTGTTTCTCTCTGGCCACTAGAGTACGTTGGGGAACCGTCGTTGAGTATGATAAGATCAGCGTTTTGAGTAGCCTCTAGAACCTCAATACCTCGACGGTTGGATTTTTTGCTTCCCCAGGCATGATTGTGCCCATTGAAGTCCCCCAAAAGGAGAAGAGGACCATCAATTTTCTCCAGGATGTTGGCTAGCTTACTTCTAAGGTTGCTGATGGTGCCGTTTGGTAGGTATGTGGATATAATTGTGACCGGGAATGGGTGGTCAATCTTCACAGCAATGATCGGCAGGTCAGTCTGGATGTCGATGGCATTGAAATTGAACGGAAGACGGATACCAATAGCTGTGGAGTGGTAGAAATTTTGACAGCTTTTAAGGGTCCATTTGTACTGCCCTGCAAGAGAACTGTCTAGTGCGGCTAGACTAGCGCGATGAACTTCCTGAATAACCAGGATTCTAGGGGATAGGTCCTTGACCAACGTTTCCAAATCACATAAATTGTTAAAATATCCGTTAATATTCCATTGCAAGGCTAACGCCAAACCGGCGTGTAAGGACTGACGTGGTGCTGAAGGATATCTCAAAGATGGTAGGGGATTCAATGGCGTTTGGAAAGTTCTTGTGTTATCTGAAGATGTGTAACAAATCTGCTTCAATGCGGATCCAGGTACAGCTTCTGTAGAAGTAGTTAACGCTCCAAATGAAAGAGCTTTCCGAAAAACGTTGTATTCCTTGATGAGCCAGCTTCTGGTAATTGATTATTGTAATCTTTGGCTCTCCATATGTCATACTTTCTTGCGTCCGATAAAGCTTCCGAAGGGATGATGGTTGTGTTTGATTCTTGACAGCCTGTTCCAACTGTGAAGTTCGAGTGTGCCAGTTTCGACGGGACCAGTATATCTGCATTGGTGATCGGTTGATTGCTCGAGATCTTATCCGTTTGCTTGATTCCCACGGTGTCCTGCGAGGGATACGGGGTGACCCGCTTGTCCGTCTCGCATTCCGTTGTCGCTATGGCCTTGACTCCCTCGTCGTCCTTAGGGGGATACGGGAAGACCCGCTTTTCCGTCCCTCTTCCAGCCGCAATTGAGGGTCGAGGATTCTCCGTTAGTACCGGTGAGAAGGTGTCTTCCGCACTGACGGGACCTCTCCTGCTCCACTGCTCCTCTGGGTTATCAGTCTTTACTTCGTTGGGTGGTTGTCCAGCGTATTCAGGGTTACTTTTACAGATGCCGCATCTTGATTGTGAAATTGAAGGCATTGTGAATTGTGTTTTTAGGTTAACTGTGGGGTAGATGGTTGGACTTGGGTGTAGGGATTTATTATAGGGGGGAAGGATAATAGTGGATTTGGGCTTTATAGGAGTGCTTCCAGTTCTTCTTCTCCTTGTATACCATCATCGGATACATCGAAGAAGTCGTTGAATGGTAGTTTGGATTGGGGGACTAAACTGGGATCGGTGTTCGGGAGTTCTTCGGTGTCCGAGATGTACATAGCAGTATTGTTGGCTTTGGTTCTCTTTGGATCCAGTTCTTCGTTCTCCTGTATAGTGATGTGCTTCTTAGATTTCGTCTTGACTCTCAGTTTTTTGGTCTTCGTACCTTTCTCCTCAGCTTCAGGGTAATTTTGTTCCATATCTATATCCATGTCCGTCGGAAGCTGCGAGGTTTCCGGTTGGCTTATTTCAGGGTTCGTTGGCGGTCTTTTTCCGGTATTCCTCTTCTTGTGGTTGGCGTTAGGTGCTGATGAAGGGCTTGGGTCTTGAGTTTGTTGGAGAGTATCAATCAATTCACTCTGCATCTTTTCTTTGGTTCGTAACTGTTGGATTTCAGCTACAAGGTCCTCAATTGTTCCGTGATTTCTGATGAGGTTCAGTCGGTTCTGACTGCGGGTCAGGACAGTAGGGGTTATGTGACCGTTGTGCGTTTCACCACGGTTAGAAGAAACGATTTGCTGGGATTTCCGTCCAAGTTCGACTTCCAGAGCAGCAATTCTGCGGTCCTTTTCGTCGATAATTGCTTCTTGGCGCTCAACAACCAACATTAAACGCTCAATTTGTTCGTTCTTCTTGTTGAGTTCAATGAGAACATTGTTCATTTTGGCCTCGAGTTCAGCGAAACGCTTGTCATTGCTATCGTTTATCACAGCTGCCATTGAGCGTTGGCTATGTTTATGCTCGTATGCTCGTCTGGCTGCGGGGTATCCGATCCCCAGGTCCACACGGATGTGTTGAATTTCATTTTCCTTCTCATACATCGGACATTTCCGACTGGACACTGGATGGGTGTTATTCTTGCAGTGTTTGCAAAATGGCTTTTCATGGCAAGGCTGAGCTGAGGTGCTGGTGTGATCACCTGAGCAGTTGCTACACGTTGGGATATTTTGTTGACATCGTGCACGTGTGTGTCCATATTCAAAGCAGCAAAAACAAAGCATTGGTGATGGGTAGTATGGTCGGTGCGACATCTGATCCACCCAAAGTCTACATTAGATGGTACCACCGTTCCATCGACTGTTAGGATGATGGTAGGGGTGGGGATGCGCTCAGTTCCAGCTCCACTGAGACGAGTAATCCGTCTGATCTCGGTAATGCCTTGGTCTTGGAGTTCATCAATGATCTCTTGGTCATTGTACTCAGTTGACTCCGAGCATGTGATTACACATTTAGATTGGTTAAGTACTGGATGATTTACCACTTTGACGGCGAATCCATCGCTTAGTTGGGTCATTGTTTTGAGTGTATCAATCTGCTTTTTATTCCGAAGTTTGATGACGTAACTGATGCCTTGCCTTTCTGGATATGCTTCAGATATTTTAACGCCTAGAAAGTTTTCCACGGATTTTCTTATGAGGAACGGTTTTTTGGGGAGGTTTCCGGATGCCGCTTGTAATCGTAGTATCGTCATTTGTCCGTGATCGCCTCTGGAGTCACCCCATTGGGGAAAACTCTGCCCTGTGAAAATGCCATCCCTTTTGTTAGAGGGTCCTGCGTCTCCCAGAGGGATGGGGGGACTGTCCCCCAGCGACATGCTAGGAGACGACCGAGTTGCCCTTGATTAAGCCTCAGTTAATTTATTCCTTTTTTCGTAATTCACTTCAATGTCACAGAAAAACTCCTGATCCATTCACACTCTATTTTACTTTTTTCGTTTTTTTTTTTTTTTTTTTTTTTTTTATGCACACGCGTTGCTAACCGGTTGGTTTTCCGACGAAGAACGATAACGATAACTATTAACAGTCGTTTCAAATATCGCGGACAAGTTTTCACTGAAATCGATCCGCGTAGCAGGCCGAAAATTGCATACAACTTTCGGGATCAGCCGATCGTGGCTTTGTTTACTTTGCTGTAACAATGGTGTCTGCGCACATATGTTTCTTCCCACTGACTTTAAAACGGAGATAATTAGTCACCCCGCTGGGGAGGTGCGATACATCCACTATGTAACGATCACTCGTCAACTACTTTAACGGTTACTGATTATTTAAAGCCTCGAGCTATCTGGTTTCACTCGCTGCGATGTAAAAGGTTAGAGCACTGTATGTGGTTGGAACAATATTTTCAACTCACACCATCAAAAACTGGACACCATATAGTACAGTTCATACGTAACCTTGACCAAAACTACGAGCAGGGGTAGAGCGTCGGTGATGGACCCCTCAACAATGCCGGTCCCCGGTGGGTGCCCCCCCCCTCTCTCTCTCTCTCAAATCACACCCTCGAACCATCAACCTATTCTGGCCACGACTGTCCCACCAGATAGCAGGAACCAACTCTGACAGTAGCGACAGCCCCCAAACTTGAAAATTGTTTAGAAGGTGTTTTTCAAGTAAACTTATTATTTTTAAATAAATGAATTGAGATAAGGGTCCTTGAGCCCCACCCTCCCACTTGGTTGGGACCCTTCAGGCACTTCCTCGTACGCTAATATTTCAAAAGACGAACCTGCCACCGGCTGAAAGTCTCTCAAATAAAGACAAACAACAACAATATCTATCAAGCGTCATTGTATCAGTCAGGGTGCAAGTACTTCAATTCAACTCGACCCCGATATTTGGAGCATTATTAGGGCCTCCATGAAGCGAGTTCCAAAGAATAAATAAGGAAATAAACTACTAGTTACGAAGCTCATAGCTTTGCCTACATGTACAAAACCAAAAAAATGGAAAGAAATTCAGAAAATGAGCCAATATTGTAGATCTTTTTGGAAAGTGGCAAAAGTGCAAAAGTCCAAAAGTCCAAAGCACAACAAGATCCTTCTCTCAAGATGTTCTACCAGAACATGGGCACAAATAAGACTAGCCTAATGGAGGAGACAGTTTCTGATACATTGACCAATTCAAACCACCACTCCATGCTAGTATGTTCAGGTGGCTTTTAAAAACTTTCCGTTCGTGCTCTGTCAAATTCTTGTCGAAAGCATAATTTGATTTCGGCTTCCAAAACTCAGTCTATGTAAAAAACTCCGTTTCATAAATAATCTTATTTAATGAGCAATGTTTATTGAGGTTCGAATTTTGGAATGATGATAAAATAGTAGTAGGCTAGGTTGATTTTTTCCACCCGTATCGTGTATTGCCATGCAGCGGCGCACTCTCTTCCTGTGTTGCTCTAACGCTTCTTTGTCTCTAAAAATGCACAATAACCATCTGCTATTAGTAACTTCCTTACTTCAGGCTACTTTGGAGACTTACCTAAATCTCATTCCACACACCGGACAGTATACTTCGAACTTGTGCTCTTGGGCGGTGTGCGCCTTCAGCTCCTCTGTGGTTTCGAACGTTTTCCTACATTGCAAGCACTTGATATTTTCGACATACCAGTCGTTAAGCGCTGCTTCCTCGATGACTTACCCTCGGTCCGCTCGCATTCATGCTTCCGGATGTGCATTTTAGCTCCACTTGGCTAGTTAATCTCGCCAGCATATTTCACATTCGTATTTCTTAAACCGACCACTGGTCATATCGATCTGGTTGCCGCTGGGTTTGAATATCTTTGCGGTGGTTCATGGTTGCCGTAATCCGAGGGTTCCGCTTTTATTGATACAAGCCCTGATACGTCACTATCGTGATCGAATTCTGTTGGACGTTTCTGAGATTCTATTTCGGTGTCTTGTTCGTTGACTGTCAATAACTTATGTTCAAATTCAATTGGAAGCTCTTGAGATTCTATTTCACTGTCTTGTTCGAAGGCTGTTAATAACTTAGGTTCTGATGTTTCTGTACGTATAATAAGTGGTTTCACCATGTCATTGTTGATTGAATCACAGCAATTAATTGATTGCCCTCCTACAGATGCGGGCCTTGATGTATCACTATCGGGATCAAAATGTATCGAATGTTCTTGTGGAGCCTCCTCAGAATCCAATTCACTATGGGTTATTAAAAAAACCTCCTGCCCTGATGGTGACGAGTCTGGTGATTCTGTGTGCATGACAAGTGTTTCCTCTGTATCATCCAAATGTTGAGAGGCCGGCTTCCGCGTACCAGCGTAGAGACTTAATAGTTGCTGCTGAGCATCCCAGCACGTCTCGGCGAATTCACCAACGAACCGAACCATCTTGGTGCATCTGTCGCATACCGTATCCGGTAGAAAGCTATGTTTGGAATTGTTCAGTTCTAGACACATTTCCAATACGGATCACAAGCGGTAGGTCCATCTGTAGCTTAGAAACAGTATTTTCATGAGGTACTTCATCGATAAGCCACACATTCGGCAATGGATGGTTCGAGACCATCGGTTTAATTGGACCCTGAAATTTAGTCGGCACTAGCATCGGCTTTCAGTGTAACAATTTGACCCTTATTTTTTCGGATCAGAAATTTTCTCGCAAAATGTAACTCACATACACCGTTCAATTTACCAATTCTGGTCAAATTCAAAGGTGTCTCCACTGTTAGCGGATTCCATACACCGAGGAAACGGAAAAATTACATATTTGTTATCCGTACTTGACCAAGTATCGCAATTTTGAACCGAACAAAATGTTGGCATAACATGTTCCTCGCTAAAGGTAGAAAAAACTATTAGGCATATCCCTGATAGAACCCACAGATAACTCCTCGATCTTACCTCATAATCAGATCGGTCGTGGTCGTCATTTTCCGAGAGTGAAAAGAACGCTTTCCTGTATTTGATTCGGCATCGGCTTGCGAATGCTCACTGTTGTTGTCACTGACACGGTGTACACGGTAATCTTAATTCACGCTCTTAAGACTATAAAGTATGCCTTTTCGAGGGAAACTGGGACTACGCCAAAAAGGAGTATATTACTTTTACTCCCTTTTGCGTAAACCGAATGTACGTCATAATGTGCATACTTTTTACTCCTTTTGAAAAGTGTAAAATGCATACTTTTTACTCCTTTTGAAAAGTAAAATATGCATACTTTTTACTCCTTTTGAAGAGTAAGTATGCATACTTTTTACTCCTTTTGAGAACATATACATATGTATACTTTTTACGCATTTCGAAAAATCAATATCGCTCGTGTATGGCTGAAAACAGCTATATTCCGAAATTCAAAAAAGTGAAAAGACATGAATACATTACACAGCCATGTTTATTCATTGACAAAAAAATACAAATGCCTATGTGAGGTTTTGCGTTAAACAAATATCACGCATTTTTGTTACAAACGCTCTGGAACAATTTATTTTTATCTTAGAACAGCGGCTGGATAGTCTAGAAAAAATTAATTTAATTGTTTTGCTCAGGAAGCACATGAGGCTCCAAGCTCGGTCCCAAGGTTAATGATTCGTCCCTAATTCCAGCATCCGGGCATGGAAGACCTGTTATGTTCCATATAGTATTAAACATTTGTAATACCTTACAAAAGCAGATATTTAACACCTGTCAATTTCGTGAATGCGTCTGGATGCGTCAATGGATAATTCCTCCATTTTGCATACTGCAAAACAATTCCCAAACTTATTCCAGTGCTTACAAAAATAAATGCTTTTGTGAAAAATAGCGTCAGCATCAAGTGACGGGCAGAGTTAATTTTCTTTTCTCAGCAGTGCCTACTTTGTTACACATTTTTTTGCCGCCGTTGACATACTTGAAAAGGCGTAAAAAGTACTTCTTCATTAGTGTATAAAAACTAGTCACTTTTGACGTATCAACTATAATCTTCACGGTAATCTTAATTTACGCTCTTAAGACTATAAAGTATGCCTTTTCGAGGAAACTGGGACTACGCCAAAAAGGAGTATATTACTTTTACTCCCTTTTGCGTAAACCGAATGTACGTCATAATGTGCATACTTTTTACTCCTTTGAAAAGTGTAAATGCATACTTTTACTCCTTTTGAAAAGTAAAATATGCATACTTTACTCCTTTTGAAGAGTAAGTATGCATACTTTTTACTCCTTTTGAGAACATATACATATGTATACTTTTTACGCATTTCGAAAAATCAATATCGCTCGTGTATGGCTGAAAACAGCTATATTCCGAAATTCAAAAAAAGACATCAATACATTACACAGCCATGTTTATTCATTGACAAAAAAAATTACAAATGCCTATGTAGAGGTTTTGCGTTAAACAAATATCACGCATTTTGTTACAGACGCTCTGGAACAATTTATTTTTATCTTAGAACAGCTGCTGGATAGTCTAGAAAAAAATTAATTTAATTGTTTTGCTCAGGAAGCACATAGGCTCCAAGCTCGGTCCCAAGCTTAATGATTCGTCCCTAATTCCAGCATCCGGGCATGGAAGACCTGTTATGTTCCATATAGTATTAAACATTTGTAATACCTTACAAAAGCAGATATTTAACTTACCTGTCAATTTCGTGAATGCGTCTGGATGCGTCAATGGATAATTCCTCCATTTTGCATACTGCAAAACAATTCCCAAACTTATTCCCGGTGCTTACAAAAATAAATGCTTTTTTAAAAATAGCGTCAGCATCAAGTGACGGGCAGAGTTAATTTTCTTTTCTCAGCGGTGCCTACTTTTTACACATTTTTTTGCCGCCGTTGACATACTTGAAAAGGCGTAAAAAGTACTCTTCATTAGTGTATAAAAACTAGTCACTTTTTGACGTATCAACTATAATCTTGAAAATGTGCAAAAATATAGTCATAAAAGAGAGTTTTCCAGATTTGCAAATGTAACAGCTACTTTCTAAAATGATATTTCCGGAGCAATTTGCGATAAGGGCGAACATGCAGAATGTAAACAAAGGGGAAATGATGATTGTAATATTGCATGTAGAATTTCAAACAGTAATTTACAAATTAACGAATAAATTCAAATACTATCTAGCATGCAGACAGAGAACAAAGCTAGTTTCTGATTTATATATAATGCTGATGAAATCCGTTCGTTATTCGTTGAAATTTGCACATTTTTAATATTCGCCTATCAATACTAGGATGTTGGATTACGCCATTTTCAATGCTGGCCCCACAAGTACTGGAAATAAAGGTATCGCCTATACTATTCGCCTATGTTTGACATTTTATAAGAATCGCCTTCCACTTTTCGCCGTTGTTTTGATTATTTTGTAGGTATCGCCTTTTACTTTTCGCCGTTGTTTTGATTTTTTTCAGTATCGCCTTTTACTTTACGCCATGTTTATGTTTTGATTTAAATTACGCCTTTCACTTTGTCAACAATCAATATGGCGTAAATCGCGGAAGTGGTGTTTGATTAGCAAATAACTCTACGCCCTTTGCAAAAACAACATTTAATAAATAAAATTATAGCACAACCAGGACAAAAAGGACAAAACTCATGATTTAGATGTAATACCCAAGTAACCACAAGCATTATATCATTGCACTTATTCAAACCAAATTCAACATCGGTAATGCGGTATCGCATCAATTCAACAGCTGTCAAGTAATGAAGCGTTAGATTAGCTTAAGAATGTGGTGATGCATTACCAGTGCAATAATGCTACTTTAGCAATGTCTTATCGCATTACAAAAGATATAGCATTAATTCGATCTTAGTGGGGCCCTTTTCAGCTTTAATCAGCTTTAATGATGCACTGAACGTAATGCATATGCCCTATATGTCCATGCTCTTACAGCCTCGTGGTTACCAGGTAATTATGCATTGCATTGAAAAAACATTTTGTTTATATTTTGCATGTACGCCCAAATCGTAAATTGCTCCGGATTTATGACATGTTTAAAACAAAAACCAGCAGATAGGAAAACATAAAGCTAATAGTTGATAATTTTGGCATAGAATTTCTAGAACGTTATGCTCAGAGTCGATAAAGAAGAGTTGCGCAAAGAGTGAAACCAAATCTACCTATCGGAGCTACCTATCGAGCATCCCATCTGAATTATACATGCACGCAAAATGAGAACTAATCAAAATAAGTGTTGCTTGTTCTTCTTGTCGTGACTCTTTCTAGGGACTCTACACGCAAAAAAAAGCCGCAGTAGAAACTACCATTTCGAGGGTTAAATTAAGCGCAATCACCAACAATTTTCAGCTGACTATAAATGCGTTTGATTTTACCATGCCTGCGATTAGAGCAACCATTTTGCGATTGATATCAATATGAGGTTTGTCAAATATACCACAAACGTTGAAGATTTTACCTTAAACGTAGTAAATTTGACTGAAATTTCATGGTAGTTTTAAAGATAGGCGTAGTCGGCTAAAATTGTAGTTTTTACTGCAAGATTTCTTTCTGTGTAGTTATGCTCACCCTAAGCAGAGACGTTGTGTATATTTTTATGTAAACAACGGTTCTTCTTCTTCTCTTCTCTCTTTTTGAACTGCGCTTCTGACAGTTCGGTTGAAGGGTCAGTCAGGTTTGACTATATGCCCTTTTATTCCGATTCACGATGTAATCAGTAATTCAGTGTGTTCGATTCGTCAGTAGTAGTTTGTTCTCTCGTACAAATTGGACAATAGTTTCATTGTAAACAACATGTCTTGGTCCATCTTATCGATGATGGGTTCTTCCTAACAAAAATATCTTTATGAATCAACTATTTTTCTCGATTTTTAAACAAGAAAAATCTAATCATTTCTGGTTGAATAATTTTCACTTCAAGTGTTTGGGACTAAATATCACGCTATACCGAAACAAAAAAGTTCAAACTGCTAACCAAGTATGCTCCAAAGGAGCAAGCATTTGCTGAAAATATCATGCACGAAGTCTTAATAATGTTTGAGATTTGTGCTCAGCAAATCGCGAAGTGAGAGGGATTCGGTCGTGTATGTCCTTAAACGCCTCTGACAGCGTTCTGTATTTGTTATCGAAATCATATTTCGTTCTTGCAAAACCAAATCGTGGACAGTGTAGGATAACGTGTTCTGCCGTTTCAGGTTCCTGGCATATCGCACAACGGATCGTCTGCCAACCGCATTCTAGCCAGCCAGACCTTGGAATAGTCATGACCACTAATGAGTCGATTTAGTAGTCTGATATCTTTCCTGGTATTTCCTTTCCGAAGTACCAGGGTGTACTTGAAAAGGATGATTGGAAATTGTTGAACGTGTGTCCTTTGTCGTTTACGTAGTTGGTGTACCACTCCGTTGTCTTCTTATGCAGGCACTCTTTGAAGTGATGCAATGCGTCAGTAAGCAGCAAGTTGTTTTTAAGTATATTTGCTGAGTTGGCCAGATTAGATTCGCCAGATTGTCCGCTATGTGGTTGCCCTGGATATCCACATGACGGGAATCATTGGATCCAACCCACCATTTCAACAAGTTGTGAGAATATCCACTAAAGCAGCCTCTCCTTCTCTACCCTCCTGCACCTCTTCCAGCATGATGCAGGAAGATCTCGAGTCCGTGTATATAACGTGGTGCTGCAGTTCCATCGCCTCTATCAACCGGACCGCTTGCTGAATAGCGATGATTTCGGCCGAAGTAATACTGGTGTCGTTTTCTAAGCGATTGATGATCCTTTGTTCAGTGCTTTCAACGTAGACGCCGATCCCGCACGTTCCGTTTATTTTTGATGCATCTGTGAATACTTTGCCTCTTCCTCTGTATTTGCCATTCATAGCGAAGAGTGTCATTTGTTTCAGCTTCTTTGGGTTTGTATCTTCCTTCGCTGTTGTAAGTCCTTCCAGATAAGCACAGATATCTTCGTTGATACCCACGTTCAGCTTTTTGACCGGGATGATTTTATTGAAGATGCTTCTGTTCGTCCAGTACAACGTCTCCATGTACGAGAACTTGTACCATCTTTCAATATTTTCTAGTAAACGGATTTCTTTAAGTTGTTCAGCGATTCCATTGTCCCTTGACACACAGCGGGCAATTTCCTTGACTGTGACGTATTCCTGCCTCAAATCAATCGGCTCCTGTCCACTCAATGCCGCTAGTGCATTAAGTGGGGTCGTCTTCGATGCTCCAGTAACCTTCTTCAGACACTGATTGTTGAGTACTGTTAGAATTTTCCGGTTGGAGCGGGCTGCGTTGTTGTGCACTGAGCAACCATACTCCAAAGTGCTTCGGAATAAGGCCTTGCATATACGAACCATTGTCTCCGGATGCGCTCCATTTTTTATGCCACTCAGTACTTTTATCATGTTCAACCTTTCTTGAACTTTCGTTCGAACTTCCTTCAAGTGGATAAAGAAACTTAAATAGCGATCCAGTATGACACCTAAATATTTGTGTTCCTTCACCGATTCAACAGCCACGCCATTGATTCGAACATTTAACTGGTTGTTACTGTTTTGAAACAGCAGTGTTTTTGTTTTAGCAGCGTTGATCTTAAAATTTAATCCTTCTGCTACAGCCGCAAATTCATCAACGTACTCCTGCGCGATTTCGTTGAGCTTTTCCACATTCCGTGCTTCTACCAAAATGCCAAAATCATCGGCGCATTGAACCAGGACTACTCCGTTCTTGTTTATGTTGTGCAACTGCATAGTGTAGACGTTGAATAATGTTGGTGATAACAAATCACCTTGGGGAGAGCCATCATTTACCGTACGCGTAAGGGTTTTATCTCGTGAGTGGAGGGCAATTTATTTATTCCTCATGAACGACGAAATCCAAGACAGCACATCCGGCGATACCTATATCTTCAGAAGGGTTTCTTCCAATTTATCTACCTGTACAGCATTAAATGCGTTTGTTAGATCGATGCAGATCATCCCAGCGACGTGGTTTTCTCGTTTTCTCTGCTTCACCCAATTGGTCACGAACGAGACGCACGTATTGGTAGATAATTTCTTACGAAATCCGAATGTAGTTTTGGGGAGGACATCCTGTGTTTCCAGAAATTCTTGAAGGCGTTCTAGCACCGCGCTGTTGGCATTTTTTGCTACCGTGGGTACTAACGATATGGGTCTTTTACCAGTGGGTGACGATTGGTCTCGGCCTGGTTTAGGAATGGCGACTACCTTGATCCTTTTAAGTGAGTCGTCTGGCATGCTCCTTTGCCACATTGCATTTACCTGCTCGATAAGGCAGCAAACTACTTCCGGTCGCATTTTTCCAAGAATTTCATACGTCAAGTTGTCATCTCCTGGCGCTGATGTTTTCTTCTTTGAACTCAAAATTCGTATCCAGTTTTCCCAAGTCAGCAAATTTTCCGTAGCTATATTCATGGGTATATCATTATCCCTTGGGTCATGTTTTCCGAAGTGAAAGTCCAAAAAGTCTTGTGCCAATTTTTTCATCCTCGAACATTGGATTGTTTTCTCTCTTGCTTGACCGTTTCTCGGTCAATCTTCCAACTTTTGCCAAAGTTCCTTGGAGTCAGTAAACAGACCAATCTCTTCCGGAAACTCTTCAAACTTTTTCTTGATCTCTTTTCGTTTTCGTCGCTGGAAAATCGCAGCCTTCTGCTTGAAAATTATCAGGTTTTGGATACTTGATTGTCGGTTGAATTGTCTTCTAGCGGCGGTTTTTTCCTGCCACGTCGCGTCCACAGCTTCAGACCACCAATACTTCGGCTCCTTTGTGTCTTTTTTCCTATTCCGCTTTAATATTTTTCCAACAGACTGCGTCAAACTTTTTATATTTTTCACCTCCGAGTCTTCTAGATGTGAAATTTCCTCGAATACTCTCTTTTGTCGACGAAAAATCCTGATTTAGGTTTAGCAGCTTTTGATAAGATTATTTCGATTCCCATGTGATGGCTGCCCCTGACGCCAATGTCGAGGACCTTCCATTTCACATCTCCAAAGATTTCGGCCGAGCATAGAGAAATATCTATAGCTGTAGAGCGTGCATCCTACTGTATCGGTATGTATGTATGTGAGCCATCATTCATTATTAAAAACCTGCTGTTATCGATGCTTTCTATTAGCAGTTTTGAGAATTAAAATTACCTCCAATGATTATTTTTTTTGTAATTTTCAAGGGTTGCAAATATTTTTTTAATGTCCTCCTCATAGTCCTCTACTTTGATACAGGGACAAATGTAGATAGATGACAGAACAAGGTCATATCGCATTATTCTAATGTCACAACTTGTGTGTGCTTTGATGTTAGTGGCATGGAAATTTTTTGATAGTTCATATCTTTACTTAGTAAGATACCACTGCCTCCTCTATCATCATACCTGGAGTCAGGTATTAGGTGAAAATTTGAGATATTGTACCTATTGCTATTTTTTAGTTGCTTACTAGTCCATGTTTCCGATAGGATTGCTGCTGTATATTCGTTACCTGTCAATATACGTTGAAGTTCGTCCTTATTCTTGTGTAGGCTCTGTATATTCGCTTGAAAGATTTTGAATGTTGTGTTCGTGAGATTGGGAGTTGCTTTCGTTCTGATCCTTAGCTAACACTACCGAATTTGCCAAGTTGAAGTGCTTCTTCATGCTCGTTTTGAAAAGGGTTTTTACGTCTTCATTGTGTCCTAGCATTCCGATGAATTCTGCGTAGAAGTTGATCATCGATTCCTGATAAGTTAGGTTTGTTGTTGTCTGAGCTTCTCGTAGCATCGTCTCCCAACGATCTTTGTCGGAAACAATGTGTGGGTTCGTTAAAGCTGCTCCGTTCTTAGCATTCTCCGTGTTCCCTATGATGATGTTACGCTGCTCCGTTGTTGAGGCAGCTTCCGTCGTTGACTCGGGGGCGTTTGGTTTTAGTTGATTTTTGATTCTTTGGTTGATCCTTGTAGGTCCTCACCGCTGCACTGATTGCCTGCCTCTCCTGATTTGCCTTGATCCATTGTTCTTTTAGCGGGTCCTTAAAAGTGAAATTTCCTTTTGCCATTGACGAGAAGCTTTCCGTCATCGTTGGAAATTCGTCTGCGTGCTGAAGTAGTTCATACACATTTTCGCTGATTAGTGGAACTTGTTCCCGGGCTTCGGTGTACGTCAAGTTTTTCTTCGACATCAAAACCTTGATATTCTGTTGTCTCTTCTTCTCTGGACACGCATCGTCGGTTGAGGAATGATCGTTCTTGCGACAGTGAATGCACGTTACTGCTTTCTGACAGGTACGGAATTCTTCAGCTGAGTCATGCCGTTGTGTACATCTATTGCATCGTTTTGCTCCCCTGCAGTTGTTGGTCAAATGCCCAAACCGCAAGCAGTTAAGACAAATCACCACTTTGGACGTGAATGGTCTTACTCGGCTGAGGCAGCAGAAAAGCCTCACTTATGCAGGGAGTTCACTTGCCCTGGAGGTAACGCTTAGACGATTGATTGGAATCTTCTCTCCGCTGTCAGCTCGTTTTGTCAAACGAACTACATTGACGATCGGTACATTGCATTCCAGGTCCATTTTGATTTCCTCTATGTCGATATCTGTAGGTACCCCGGCGAGGACACCGGTAACACAGACTAGGTGCTTCGGGATGTACGTTATGTAGATGCTGTTGCCGTCGTTGATAGTTTTCAGGAGAAGGTTCGCTCGGAGATAGCTACTCATGAACACCAGGATTTTGTGTTGGCCAACATACTTCATGTCCGTGATGAATTGTTTGACATAATCCATTTTCCGTAGGAAAGAGCCCAAGGAGTATTTGTTGATTTTTTCCGTGCCCCCTTTGTTATCCTGCAGCTCGAAATACAATCGATACGGTGCTGCATCCTCTTTGGAGTAGGTGATGCTCTTCGGTTCGAATCGTTTCGTACGGTTCATCGTTGCTCCAGCCTCTTCGTCATCCGTCATTGTCTGTTCCAACACCGTTTTTCTCCCCACATCAGGGGGGTCTTTCGTCCCGTTCATCTTCGCTTTGTGAGATCACCACTACAAAATGGCGTCTCTTCACTTCCTACCCACAATCACTAAAAAGTGTTTTCTTTATTCGATACACTTGGTTTTACTTTCAAAAATAAACTCCTCCAATGCTTCTTCGATAGATATTCGTTTTTGTCCACAAAAACACTTCGAATCACTAAGACTCTCTTTTAAAAACGTATTTAGACGGTCCCGATTTCAATACGTTATTTCAATTTCGATCAACCTCGTTCTGGTGCAAACAACGGTTTTGACCGTTCTGACCAATGAAAAAATACACAGAAACACACGGAGATTTGAGATTACACATTTTTGTTTAAAAATCACTCACCTTCAGACATACAACGTACAGCGTTGTATTCCTTTAGTCTAGTACGTGTTTTTAGTACTGGATTAAAGTATTTGACAGTTCGTTCGCTGCAGCATGTGTCAGTGAAAGAGGTGGTAAATGTACATTTTTTTTTGCAAACCATTCACCCGCTGCAAAATTCGAGGCTCCGCATACCACCAACAGTTTATGTGTACAGTTCGAGCAAACGCGGTGAAAGAAAATAAAAAAAGAAAAATTTCTCTCTATTTCAGCCGACAGTTTCAAACAGTTTAGAAATGGTTTGTGACTGTTTATGATAGCCTGATTAAAAACGCACTTATTTGGGTATTTTCGATTATAAGTTTTTAGTATCCATTCTTATGAATTGATTCCATATAATAAACATCACATGTATGCAGTAATAAGCCAACAATCAACGAAATTCTGAGTGACATAAATTGATATGTATTGCGAAATTTTCGGCTAGAGGCAACAAAACGGTTTCGTCGCCTGGAGATAACGGTACAGAAATGTCATATCAGATTTTTCCCACGATGGTTCACTTTTGCGTGTGCTCAATTTGGTCGTAATAAAAAATGTCAAATATCAAAATGTAAATATCAAAATACAGTACATTCACCACCACTGCAGTCAAGTCGCTAACACCCCGTTCGCACTACAATCTATATTACGTGATATAGAGTATCTTGATATCAGCATCTATACATCTAGTTTTCACTGGAAATAACTTTGGCATTTGATATCAAGATACTCTATATTACGTAATATAGTTCGTAGTGTGAACGGGGTGTAAGATTCACCTTTTTCACCTTTCTCCCAACGGATGTTTTTTGGCGTTTCTTTTCTTTCCGTTAGTGTGGACCCTGAACAACCGTGTTCTAATATTTTAATCTTCGGCACGTCGTGATTACTTAACTTAACCCATAACTGATTGAATTTGCTGATGTTGACAATCAAATTAAAAAGGAAAATCATTCAAATAATGAGTTGTAACTTTGCAGTCAGAAAATATTCTACTAGAAAGAAAATAGGAACAGCTCACATCGAATCATCAAGCTCATAGTCTTCTACGATAAGATCCTGTTCTTGTACTTCATCGACAATGGTTTCTATCGATTTATTTGGCTTCGAATGTGTGGCGCCAATCTTCAGCCAATCCAGCGATTTAGCTAAGGGATGATCTCGGTGCTGCTTCGTCCGAAGATGGGCAATAAGATTTTTTCTGTCGGAAAATTCCCGACCACATATCGGACATTGATGCGCTTTACCCTTTTCGTGTTCCAATACATGGATTTCGTACCTTTGCTTATTTTTGAAAGTCATGCCGCAGATTGTGCAACGGAACTCACTCGGAAAATGGACAGTAGAAAGATGGGTGCCAATTGCTTTGGAAATTGTTCCACAAAGATTGCACTTCTTCAGTTTCAGCCCAGGTTTGTTTTCTTCTCCCTCGACAATTGTGTAGTAGTCTTTCCAATATTTTTACCTACATATGTCGGATCTTCTTCATGCTTCTTCTCATGGTATCGGTGTGTTAGATCCGAAGTGTATGTCTTTGGACAGTAAGAGCATTTGAACACCTGGTTTGAGTGAAATGCTTTCAAGTGCATTTGAACACTGTCCAAAGATGCAAGCTTCTTCTTACAGATAGAGCATTCATGCTTTTTAACCTTTTCGTGGCGGCGTTGGATGTGCAGGCGTAGTTTGTGCCGTTCTTTGAAAACTTTACCACAAATTTCACAGCTCGCCGCAGTGGTATGTAGTTTCATATGATGCAGAAGCGAAACTTTAGAAAGGAAGATCTTGCCACAGACCTCGCACGTCAATGGACACTTATCATCGCCGCCTTGGTGATGCATCTGCACGTGGAATGCTACATTATTTTTGTCGGTGTATCGCTTGTCACAATATGGACATTTTTCTGGATTCAAATGTTGCCGTTTATGCGCGTTCAGTTTTTGAACGGTTCTAATCACAACCGTTTCCATTACACACTCAGGGCAAGTGAAAGGTAAGAGATCCTCATGAGTACTAGTGAGGTGAGTTATGAGAGCTTCGCACGTTCCATGTGACTCACTCTTGCATATGTAACATTTGTAATCGTTTTTTCGAGGGCGATTTGGATCTTGAATTTTCGTACGTGGACGTCCCATTTTCCGTTTAACTTTTGAACCTTTCTCCTCTTTTGTTCTACGATTATATTTTTTTACCGTTGGTTCCTTCTGTTTAGTATCATTTCCTGTTGGTTTCCACTCTTCGTCATTATCTACGACAATTTCTTCTTCATGCTCAGTATCGGCAAGTTCAATGTTTTCATCTCTTCGGTCGACAACTTCAAGCTCTTCGGGAAGATTATTCAAAGGTTCTGATTTAACGCAAAGGTTACCAACTACCCTAGAAGCAAAGCCATTGGTTTATCATTCAAAGCATAAAATAGACTATGTAATACACATACAACTCTTGTGTAAATGTCTTTTCCAGCATTCCCATATCCACCTCTTCCTCTTCCTGTTTAATCTCGATTTGCAGCGTTCCCACAACCTGGTTTCGAAGCTTTAAATCGTTTGCTCGATACATCTCGATTGTATCGAAAATTTTAAGCAGTGTATTGACACACCATTTGCAAATATTTTGGGGCATTCCATCATTCAGGTTCACCTAAAACGAACAAACAAAAACCAATTTCAACATTCAGAGTGTTGCCCCAATTTATTCATCCATGCTTTGAAACCTGAACCTTCTTAAATCTGGTTGAATTTTGAGTAAACGTCATTTAAAATTGAGCCGGAGTGCATAAATCAAAACGTTATGAACAGGAAAAATATTAACATAGAAATCGATTGAATTAATTGACAATGTAGCTGAATGAGTATTTTGGAAATTCTGTTCCTAGATATACCTCTAGTCGCGAAACTTCGAAGATCACCTGTCCCAAGGAGAGCGGATACTCTTTTCGTTGCTCGAACAGAGACCGCATACGATTTTTTCTCTCGCAACAAAGGCGACATATTTTCTTCACGTCCAATTCACTCATATTAAAGTTTCAGTAAATAGGGAAAGAATACTCCACAATATAAAACTATTAGGTTCATCAACTGCTCTGCCGAGGAGGAAACAAAACAAAAACAAAAACAATAATACATCAAGTTGTTATTGATTAGATCCGATACATCGCTCAAAACTGTCTTCTTCATTTGTATTGCTGTCTCTTTTTTTTCACGGAAAAGTTACTCAATTCTCGTAAAAAGTGGAACAACTCAATTGATGAGTTGTTCCACTTTTTACGAAAACTGAGTAACTTTTCCGTGAGATAAAAAGGGACAGTAATACAAATGAAAGAGAGGCAGTTTTGAGCGTGTAGGACGAGAATGTGCACATGTGTATGTGTGTGCGTGTGCGGCGAAGGGTAATGACTTCACATAAGGTCCGACCAATCGGGCAGCTTACTTCTGTTGGAAGCAGGGTTACATTCAGGCATAAATAAAACTCAATAATTTCATAACGTGCAGTTATGAACGGCACTTGTGAATTTCATAAAATTTCGAAATGATTGTGTTGGATTAATGAGGTGTTGCTGATCCAAGAGGTACGGTTGAACACTGTTTTGAGTGCGTTGTATTCAAAGTACTCTTGGAGTATTTCCATAGACTAACTCTAAGACCAGTAGGTCCCATACAAAAAAGATTTTTTTTTTGGCTCAGTCAGTACTAGAACATCGGTCCCAAGCTCGGTCCCAAGCTTAATAATGAACTCACATGAACACACTCTCAAATATTCTGTCAAAATAACACAGCAAATCAAAACAAAGGCGCAAATATGTATAACAAGGTGCTGGCTTCAAGGTGTAATTCGAACCAAGGGGTTCGACAACAGTGAACCAATTTCAAATCGCTAGTTGCATATTGATTGTTGGTATTTCCGCATTTTTAATATCAGAGGCTGGTTGGTCAACAAGAAAATGGATAAACACACCAAGTTTTTACACTGAAGTCAGTAAAAGTTTTACTAACTTTAAAAAAAGCTGAGTGTTCAGTGAGCAGTTAAGTAAAAGTATTTTTGCTGAGCGATCTTCAAACTAGTGATGCACTCTCAACTGTCAAAAATTACTGAACAACTCAGTAGCAATACCAAAGTTCAATAATTAACAGGAAAAACTGTGGATTTGGAAGCATCGTTAGCTATCCGCATAATAAAAAACAATTTGCTATGTAGTCAAAACGATACTTTATTTATTTATTTATTATATATATTCTATCTGACCTAAGGTGGTCTTAATGAATTTGCTTATGTCGGGGAAACGCCGTTTTAATTTGGCGTAAAAACCCCATATCTTTTGCAAAACAATACAGTAAAAAACAATACAAAAACATTGCTTAGTTCCACATTCATAAACATAATTAAAATAAGAAACATCCATAGTTCGGAGCAGTCCTCGTCGTCAATCAATTGAAGGAACAACAACTTGTTCATTGATCTATACTTCTCGTAGCATGCCATTCTGTCAGTCTGCGCTTGAATGTTGCCAGAGTACAGTTGAAGTCGAAAAGAAAATAGACAACGTTGAACCTAGCTGATATGACGCGGATAGGGTTATGAAGTCCATGATGAATTACGGGGTTCAAGCAGCAAGAAGTCCCGTTGGCGAAGCATTCGTTCAGGAGCGTAGAGGTTGAGCTGACTTAATAGCTCCGGTGAGTCAATTCCACCTGTAAGTGTATTGGCGACGAAAACAGCTTGCGCAATATTTCGCCTTTGGTCCAAAGTCTGTAGCCCCAGCAATCTGCATCTATCTTCGCATCGTGGAAGGTTCAACGGGTCACGCCACGGTAGGCGACGCAGGGCTTATCTCACGAATCTTCGTTGAATTGCTTCGATCCTAGCTGTCCATGTTGCCTGATATGGGCACCACACAACAGAGTTGGATTCCAAAATCGATCGCACCAGAACACAGTACAAAGACCGAAGGCAGAGAGGGTCTTTAAATTCACTAGATATTTCAAAAATGAAACCCAGTTGTCGATTCGCTTTGCTGATAATATCGTCGTAATGTAATCGATACGTTAGTACCGAATCCAGAGTGACGCCAAGATCAGGAACTTGATGAACACGTTCGAGAGGCTGGCTGTTCATTGCATAATTGTGCGTGATCGGATTGAGCTTGCGATGAAACGAAATGATGTTACATTTGTGGATGCTTAACGTCAGCATGTTTCGGGTGCACCAACCAGCGAACCGATCTAACAATAGTTGCAGAGCATAGCACTCCTGGATAGTTTTGATGACCATGAAGATTTTGACGTCATCAGCGTAAAACACACGGCAACCAGATGGTAGTACGGTAAAAAGCTCGTTAATGAAGAGTGAGAATAACAAAGAGCCAAGATTGCTTCCTTGTGGTACGCTGGATGAATTTGAGAATGCTTCCGAAGACTCCGATCCTATTTTAACGGTGAGCCTACGTTTTTTAAGGTATGATTCAAACCAGCTGACAAGGTGCGCAGAGATACCAATTCTTCGTAGGCGTTCAAGTAGTATCACATCATAGACTAACTCTAAGACCAGTAGGTCCCATACAAAAACGATTTTTTTCTTGGCTCAGTCAGTACTAGAACATCGTCCCAAGCTCAATAATGCACCCCTTATAATGAACTCACATGAACACACTCCCAAATACTCTGTCAAAATAACACAGCAAATCAAAACAAAGGCGCAAATATGTATAACAAGGTGCTGGCTTCAAGGTGTAATTCGGACCAAGGGGTTCTACAACAGTGAACCAATTTCAAATCGCTAGTTACATATTGATTGTTGGTTGATCTCTTGGGACGATGACAATCGATGACTTCACTTTTCCCATGAAAACTTCAACCAGGCGAAGAATGGTCATTCGAAAGTGTTAAAGATGAACAGTTTTCGACGTACGACCATCGACTAAACATCTGGTAGGTTTTGCTAGTTGGATCGATTAATACCTGCAAGAATCGTTTCGTAGCCTGTCGTCCAATCGGATAAATTAAGACCCGTTTAATCTAACATGAAATTGTAGACTAGTTTTATGATGGTTTGGATTTAATATTCATTTTCACAGAACCGGTTTCAGGAAAAGCCACAGATTGGGATAGAATTTGGTCAACAAGAGAAGTTCCCTGAGTTCCCCGATTATTCAGTTGTGCTTAGTTAGTAATGTCTCGTTTCAAAATAAAAAATAAACGGTGGAATTATTAATTTTATTAATCGTAACTATCGTTCGCTATTGTAACAGCTTAGGGTGCCGGCGTCAAAGATGTTCGTGGTGCCGCTGGTGATGTTGATGTTACGGCCAAATTCTTTTCGGTTGCAGTAAGATATGGGTAGTAAATTGTAAGCCTAGAGTTCACAACAAACCGTATCGTCGTCAATGAAACTTTCCTAGGGGATTTCGTTCGGTATTATCCGCTCCATTTGTGTCATTTTCCGTTCCATCGAGCTGAGTTCCTATTCCGAATCCACCGCTACGGACTCGGGAGACTGATAATGCTTATCCTTTGCTTTCAACCTGCTGTTGCTACTGTCGCCTAAGATAGAGCTAGTTAACGAACTGGAAGTTCCATCACTGGCTGAAGTCTTGCCATAACCAACCGAACTCTTCACTGCCATTGCGACGGCCAGATGTTCGTGGGCAGTTATTTTGCTCTAGATCTATTGCCATGCCAGTTTGTTTCCTCGAATGTTTATCGAATCCGGTCCATTCCATCTTGTGGTAAAAATATCTCCAAATAACGATTAAATTTTCTGGATCCACTGAGTTTGAGGCAAAAGCACCAAAGGAGCTTAGTTTTCAAAAGACTGGCTCAATGTTATTGCTCAAGCATTGTTGCCTGCATCATAATAAAAAAAAAAGATCAAGACAAAAAAGTGATCCAAACCATGCATCATTTGGATCAGTTTTCTTGGAAGATGCAAGAATTTAAATCGGATTGTGGTATACAAGCCAATATAGAACGCCGCGGTACAGAAATTTAGATTACTTCAGATCTAAATATTTAGATCTATACCAGTTTCCCATCGGGATTGGAGGCGAGATGGGAGGTGCCCGAAGAAGTACAACGCTGTACGTTGTATATCTGTCCCAGATATAATGAACTACTCATGTTTGCTTTTGTCAGTTTCGCTCTTTTAAAATGTTGGTGCCGAAATATTGATATTCTTATTCTACGTTGATTGAGATTTTTGCTTCCAACACAAACTAACACAGCTAACTGCTTGATGGGTCGAACCTTATCGAAACTACATTGCTCCGAAATTTTCATCGCTTAAACCGCTTGAACTGTAAACAGATCAATCTATCAAAACAATCCTGGCAGAAGAATTATATCTGGATCAACAATAGAAAAGGGCCTATCAACATTTGTAAACAAACACTTCTGAGCCTACACAGAAAGAAATCTTGTAGTAAAAACTACCATTTTACCCGACCACGCCTATCTTTAAAACTACCATGAAATTTCAGTCAAATTTACTACGTTTATGGTAAAATCTTCATCGTTTACTGGTATATTTGACAGATCTCATATTGATATCAAACCGACCTATGAAGTTTGATCTAATCGCAGGCATGGTAAAATCAAACGCATTTATAGTCAGCTGCAAATTGTTGGTGATTGCGCTTAATTTAACCCTCGAAATGGTAGTTTCTACTGCGGCTTTTTTTTGCGTGTATTAATTTTCCTCGCAAAGCGTAGGCCACCCACGCAAACCAATACCATCACCATGCAGGGGAAAGTTACCCCTACACGATGATTCTGTAGGTTTGCGTGTGTAGCCAACGGCTACCGAGAAAACAGGCTCAAGTGTTTGGTCACAAATGTTGATGGGCCCTTTTCTATTGTTGATCCAGATATACCAAAAATCTCTGAATAACTCTTTCACCATTCCACGGTTCTTCTCGTTCTCGAAAAAAAATATACATAAAATATACAGTTCTGTCAAGCAATATTTAAAAATGAGTAATCTGGATGTGGACAAAATATGTCGACTGTGTTGTGAAAATAAAAATCGAGATGCGTTCCCTCTTTGAACAACGCCAGGAATATCCATTATCCCTGCAGCAGATAATTTCCTATGTTTCACGACCAAGTAGGTGTGAAAAACTCGTAACTCTGATTATAAATATCAGAAATCATAAATTTGTATCTGATAAGGGTACTGAGGAAGTCAATAACGATGAGTCAGTCAACCGTCAAATGATTCTATTATTACTACAACAGGTGGAACCCGACGACGGAATGCCACAGAAGATTTGCAAAGGATGCGTCTCCAACTTGCTGAAAATGCACGAATCAATCGAACTGTTTCGGAAAAATGACTTGATGTTAAGAAATCAGCTGGCCGATTCGTTGCTGAATACAGAAATCAAACAGGAAGAAGAAGAGAGTGGACATATATTTGGAAGAGAAGGTCTTTACGGAAGAATTGTAAGAGGGCCATGTATGCTTATGTTGAGTATGTCTTCAAATAACGTTTTTTTTTTCAGGCAAGTTGATCATATGGGCATTAAGCTGGAATATATAGAAGAAGAACATCTTGATGTGCAGCTTGAAGAGAGGAAGTCAATGGTAACCAATGCACGAGCGATATTTCGCAACAGGATGATGCTAAAAATGCAGAATGAAGAAACCGGTTTATCACTAGGACAATATGACAACCCGTTGATTTCATTGAAGATGATGGTCCGATGAAAAAGTATCGAAGAGCAAAACAAGAGAAGGGTGTTAAAGGCAATCGAAAACCTAGAAACCCACTCAAGAAGAAAGAGGATCGACCTCGGGCGAAAGATTACAAATGTTATATTTGTAAAGCGAGTCTCTAGGAACCCCAGAAGTTCTAATTGCGCATCTAAACAGAAGTCATTCTGATAAAGTACCCTACACCTGTCAGAGTGCGTCAAGGAGACGGTTATTATCAAAAGCGTTGAAGGAGTCAACGCCCATATCAGACAACATTTGAACCCGGAAAAATGTCCATATTGTGACAAGCGGCTCGGTGGCAAACGAAGTCTTCAACAACACGTAAGTCGTTTCATCAGAATAGCGATGCCAATTCTTCGTTTTCCTGTAAATACTGTGGCAAAGAATTTGCGACCAAAACTCGCTTATCCATCACATGAAATTGCACACCACTGCGGTTAGTTGTGAGATTTGTGGTAAGCTTTCAAGGAGCGGCGGAAAACTACAATTGCGCGCATACGGCGCAAGCTGCGAAAGAGGTGAAAAACGCAGTTGCATCTGTTTGTCAGAAGAAAGCTTCTGCATCATTGGATGGTTTTGCAATTGCACGTAAAAAAGGTATCATTTGAGACCAGGAGTTCTAAACGTAGTTACTGCCCAAAACAGCTGCAGATCAGAGGCATCGACCCGATATCATGAGCGTAACCATATGACAAATCCAGAATACGTCGGTAAGAATGGATTGACCGTACTACAGTTTTGTCGAGGGTCAAGACGACTACACAAAGCGCTTCAAAAGAAAAAATGCCTCCTCTGTGGAACGGTCACCACAGCACAAGTTGTTCCATTTATCGTCAGTTTGCATTTCCCGACTGAGTATACTTGTTCCAGTAGTTGCGGTGACGAAAACCTTACAAGCGTAAGCAAATCTACGAAAAACCATGTACTTCAGAGCACGAACATGGAAAAGCACACTAATGCCCGATCCCTGTGAGCTGCAAGTTTTCCTCAGGAAAAATCTGATCGCCCTATCTTCGAACGAAGAAGCATCAAGATCATCCACTAGCTCAATCACTGGGTTGGTTGCGGATCAGTGCCACCAAATCAAAGCCAAGAAAGCCAAAGGAGGCTGGCATTGTCGACAAAGAGATTGAAGCTAGCGAAACCAATACAGATAGTGTCATAAACACATTCGGAATGATGCAACAATTCTAGACCAGTATCACAAGGAGAAAATGAATTAGAACGCAGATAGAACCACACCTGGAAGCATCCCGAATGTTTGTGCAAATATTGTGAGCACGTCTGCATTAGTTAGCACAGGGCTAAGTAGACATATCTAAAGGATACTCTCTACTTTCATTGATTCTCTTTTCGAACTTGTTCCTTTATGATTCAGTTGTGGCCAAACGTTTCCTTTTTTTGGATGATGAACCACATAAGGCCTGTACTGGAAAAACATGCACCAGACAAAAGTGTTCGCCTTAAGAGTTTATTTTAAGTCAGGATTTACTTG
>JASCZW010009576.1:0-41601 GCA_034211315.2 Aedes japonicus | reverse complement strand
TTAGTTTCCTAGAAGCACAGAATGATCATGCCCAAAGTTATGGGAAAGGTGTCAGGTCAAAAACATCCGCAGGTAAATTAGAAGTTACCAGTTCAGCTTCTTGTTGAGATGTGAGGCCAGCGGAGAACACAGACGTGAAATGCTTGGCAAACAGATCGCATGATTCTTCAGCTGAAGATGATTCTGATTCGTCTAGAATTACATTTGACGGGATGGAAGAGCCGCGTGGTTGGGGTCTTTAAACGGAGATACGGCTAAAAAGTTGCATGTGAGCAAGACTTTCGTGCAGAATACCAAAATTCAAGCTGAACTACATACGCTTAAGGTTCAGACACAAACCGAGACGAAAAACAGAATACGGTCTGCAAAAATCCGTGCCCGGAAGTTGTACGACTAGAAGTTAACGAAACCACACTGGTAATGGATGAAGGTGAACTTCAACAATATTCCAGGAAACCTATATGCTATTGCTGAGGATAAGTGAGATGTTTTCAAGAACCTGTAGCTGACCCAAGTCCGCTAAATAAAACTGGTTTACTAGGGCGTTTCCGTAAGCTTGGTTTCATACACAAATGGCTTATGCGCCACCTCGTCAGAGGACCACTTGTCGTTTTGGGATGCCCGGTGGAGCTTTTGGAGAATGTTGAACGATTGTATTGCCCTTTTTTGTACGATTGGTTACCTCGGCGGCATTCCGAAAAAAAGTGCAAAAAGAGCATTGACTTGATTTGATTTGATTTGATTCAGATTCAATTCAATTCAATTCAATTCAACTCAATTCAGTTTAATTCAATTTAATTCAATTCAATTCAATTCAATTCAATTCAATTCAATTCAATTCAATTCAATTCAATTCAATTCAATTCAATTCAATTCAATTCAATTCAATTCAATTCAATTCAATTCAATTCAATTCAATTCAATTCAATTCAATTCAATTCAATTCAATTCAATTCAATTCAATTTTATTTTATTTTATTCTATTCTATTCGATTCTATTCTTTTATATATCATTATATTCTATTTCATACTATTCTACTCTATTCTATTCTTTTCTATTCTATTCAATTCAATTCAATTATATTCAATTCAATTCAATTTTATTTTATTCAATTCTATTCTATTCGATTCTATTCTTTTATATATCAATAATTCTTTTTTATACTATTCTACTCTATTCTATTCAATTCAATTCAATTATATTCAATTCTTCTATTATCTCAATTATCTTCTTTTTTTTCTATTCTATTCTATTCTAATTTATTAAGAATATGAGTAGAGAATGTTCGCACCTGCCGTAGTTGTATAGGTCGCCACCAAACGCAGCTTTCCTTGAACGTGTCAGTTCTAGTCCGTCTACTCCAGAAGGTACCGGAGAGCTTACCCTCGTCAGCACCCACGATTTCCAAGAATAAACAACCCAAGACATCCGTTTCTGCAGCACAACTGAAACCGTGCCTCATCTGGACAGAAACGAGCGAACATACTACTAGCCACAACCGTCATAATTTTTGTTGATAACAACAATCAGTTTCTATTCTTTTCTATTCTATTAAGAATAGGGCTACATCACCACTGATCTGGCAACACTAGTGTGTCTTCTTCGAAAATGGCGAAGAACCTTGTAGTTGAAGTTCAACTACCTCAAGGTTTTGTCAGTGCTCAGGGAATAGGAGGCACAACATGTTGATTCAAAACAAAATTGTCAAAAAACTAAGCGAGATAGAAATATTGTGTTTAAAAGAGAGAGTTGTAGAACCCTTTCAAAACTATTTGTTTGATAAATCAATCATTGCTGTTGAAAACGTGTTTTAGGCAAAAAAATCATGGGAACATCCTTAGATAAGAGTTGTTTAAAAAAGGTTTACCCCTAGAGAGGCAATAAATTATAATTACACAAAGTTTAATTAGTAGTTAAGTTGTTGAATCCTAGAGGGTTTGAGTTGTTAAGTGGAATACCTGTAACTAAAAATTAGAAGAAAAATTAGTATTTTCCATTTAAGTTCCGACTTAAGTCGAGTTATTAGTACGAGCAACTGAAGAAGTCTGCATATTTTAGACGAAATACGCGTATCTTTCATGATAAGCAAAGGTAGTTGGAATTAAATAGAAAATACTAATTCTTCTTCTCATTTCTAGTTAGTTAAGTTGTTGTCAGTTGTTATCTTGTAAATTTTCTCAGTTTTTAAATAAAGAAAGAAGAATCCTGCAGAGTACCATAACTTGTGAGTTACAGCCTATTTAAGACTACATACCATGTACCAAAATATTGAAAGTTCAATAAATCCATGAAATTTGAGATTTGACCATATGCGTCGAAATTTTTTTTCATCAAATAGTATTTTTGATGTTATCATCCCCTAACACCTCTGAAAATATTTGCACTAAGTAACCGAACACCCTGTTAATTGGTTTCATTCAGACAATTATAGCGGATCTACCAATCAATCTAAAGGGTCGCAATAATTATCTCACACGTTTAATAGAAATCCTTGAAATTTCAAACTTTTAAACCCTCATAATTTACAACAAAAGATAATCAGAAAACCGCCCACAGCCTCTCTGTTCACATTGTGAGACTTGAGCTGGTGTACATAGCTTGGATTGTGATAATCAATGGACTTGAAATGCAAGGAAAAAACTTTCGACGAAATGACACCGATTTATTTCTAGACACTAACATAGAACAACAGAAGCGTTGATCCAACAAAATGATTTCTTCTTCGGTTCACTTCTCATCGCAGGCTTCTGAATTATCAAATAACTCAATTACAAGGCCGGAACATGTTTTTTTTTGCCGAAAACCCGTACCGCAACGGGAATCGTTTGAATCACAACGCCGCAAAATCCATAAACAAACATAGAAATTGAGTAAATAAAAAGACAAAGGAGGGAAAAGTCTGTCACTCCAAAGGTAGAAATTGAATAAAAGATATTTCCCAACGGAAAAAAAATGTCCTCATTGTCATCGACCGTCTATCGTTTACTTTGCAGGAGATGATAAATGTTTTTTTTACTATTAGTTTGTTCTTTCTATATCGGTAAGTCTTCAATGGTACAATACCAAAAGGGTCAAAAGGCACCTTTCGTTAGGCAAACAAACTTTAACTGGAGGAATATATAATTGTCGCAATGAATTTTTAATTTAAAAATCGCACTTTGAGTGATATTGTTTTATATTTAGCACAAAAATTAAGCACACAATTTTATTCTGGACTGATTATACGGCAGAAAGAAACAGCTGTCGATTGACGCATCATATTATTCCTACACATTCACTTTTGCCTGTTCCATTTTTCGTCTGTACATTTTTTTAATTTTTATTTTATGTTGTAAACATTTATTTGGAAAGAAACGGTACAAAAGTTTTAAACAATTTGCAAAATAATACACTGCATAATTTAATACGATTTCTAAATAGAGTAGAATAAATAACCATATCTGCTAAAACTTCCAGCCTCTTACATCCGTTAACAGCGAAGTCTCCGTCCCCTATCGATTAATCTTTGCCACAGCCATAAGAGGCTCGGTAAACCCATAACAAATCCACGCCAGTTGGGAAATTAAATAAATAATCGTTAAACTGCATCCACACACGTCCCAATGCTTAGGCAAAGCGCGCGCGACAACAAAAGAGCTCATCCGAAAATCATCGCCATTTGTGCCCCTATCATTTCACACCAAATATTTATATTCAACGCATTGCCCATACCTTCAGATCGGATCCCGGGTGACAACAATAAAATGGGCGAGAAAAAGGGCACCATAACACAACTGTCAAATAAGATATCATGACACGGAGCGGTCCTTTTTTTAAAAATGTGTCGAAAACTGTTTGTACCAGACGTTTTGTGGCCGCGGTGAACAACAAGGGAAAATTAATAAATCAATACATTTGCCAGGAGAAAGGAATAAAGTCGAAAAGTGCATTCATTCGAGCTGATCGGGGCAAGATCAGACCCTGAATTGGATGCAGCAACAGTGTCGATACGAAGAAGAAACGCAAAAAACCGAAACTCACATGGCTGGAGGGTGTGATGTCCTTTCTACTATTAGAGGATTGGATTGAATTGTATGAATATGGACTCAAAAAGTCAGCTGTTGTGCGTTGAAGCAAGCTATATCTTTATTCTGTTAGATCGTTCTAGTAGTAGATAGTTAAACCATGTACGTAGTAAAGTTCATTCCATGCCAACCCATTCTTTAAAGAGAAGTTTTACCAAGACATTATTTGCAGACTTATTTTACCGAGCAAGATAAATGGTGAAACCAAAAACCTATAATGTATTTCACTCTGCTAAAATTTGCTTAAAGGTTGTACAGAATCAAATTACACCACTTTTAAATGGCTGTAACTTTTTACCCGTTGGGTATTAAATTTTTGGGTGGAATTAGTTCAATGTGTATTTGTTTACGCTGTGTAAATTTTACTAGCAGATGTGCTATCGTTGAAAAGATGGAGTCGGAAGAACAGCAGCGGCGCAAAGAAATGTTGTGCACGTACCTCGAAAATCCGGATCTTTCTCATCGTGCCATAAGCAGGAAGCTGGGAATGGTACATTCTACGGTGTCTCGTGTTTCAAATCGGTACCACGAACGTTTGACCATCGATCGGAAAGAAAAAAGTGGCAAAAATGGATCTCCGTATAGTGTTAAGGATCACAAGCGGGTAGTTCAAGCTTTCAAGAGGAATCCCAACAGTTCAGTTCGAGATGTGGCGAAGAAACTGAATCTTACCAAAACTTTCGTGCAAGATGCGAAAAACGTGAAGGACTACACACGTACAAAGTCCAAAAGGCGCCTAATCGCGATGAACGGCAGAATACGGTAGGTAAAACACGTGCACGGAAGCTCTACACCCAGATGTTGACGAAACCACATTGCCTCGTTATGGATGATGAGACGTATGTAAAAGCAGACTTCCGGCAGCTTCCGGGCTCCAGTTTTTCACTGCTCATCATAAATTCGATGTCCCTGAGGACGTTAGAAAGCAGAAGATGTCAAAGTTTGCCAAAAAATATATGATTTGGCAAGCAATTTGCTCGTGTGGAAAGCGGAGCACCCCATTCGTGACAACTGGAACGGTCAATGGGCAGGTGTACCTAAAGGAATGCCTCCAAAAGCGTCTACTTCCTCTTCTGAGGTCACACGATGGTCCTACGATTTTCTGGCCGGATTTAGCCTCGTGCCATTACTCGAAAGAGGTTTTGGAGTGGTACAAGGCTAAGGAGGTCAATTTCGTGCCGAAGCATCTCAATCCCCCGAACGCACCGGAACTGCGGCCAATTGAAAAGTACTGGGCCATCATCAAGTCGGCACTTCGGAAGCATCCTAAGGAAGTGAAATCGGAGGAAGATATGAAGAAAAAATGGATTGCCACGCAAAAAAAAGTTGGTCCAAATGTTGTACAGGACCTTATGAGTAGCGTAAAGAAGAAGGTTCGTGCATTTGGATATGGAATTGAAATTGAATAAAACAAACATGGGAAAATATTCATAACATGTTTGATTTTACTCTCTGAAAGTTTGAAGATGATTGGTTGAACGGGCGAATTTTGCCGAATATTTGTGTGTGTCGCAATTTGATTCCGTACACCCTTTATGCTTACCTTTAAAATTAAGTTTCATTCTCATTTTGCAGCATTTGGTGAGACAATGAGAGCGCAAGTCAGTCCAAAGCCGATGATGAAGGAGGGGTAATGGCGAACTATTCAAACCACATGAACTCCATTGGAAGGAACAAGGATAGTTTATGGTAGGTGGTTAAGGTTGGGCGTTTTGGACCGGTCAAAAATCCTGCAAAAAGAAAATCTTAAAATCGTAAATTTACAATTCTGCATTACAATGACATACAGTACATCTGGAAAAGAGATAGTCGTCACGATGTATGTATTTTTAATTAAAATAAATTCTATGTATTTGAATCACAATTTAAATTATAGTCGTCAATTGAGAGTGAGTTTTTTTTTCAAATATTAACAAACGTGTTACCAAAATACCGTGATATTTTAAAATTTAATGCAAATGCTTATTTAACTATATTATAAATGGAATAAGTTACTTACTATGGGAAATGGTATTTCTGATTGTCTGTTCCTTGTTTTTTTCAAACCCATACCATATGAATATCCGATAGTCCTTTTATCTACAAACTGTTAGTATTGTTCATGTTAATGCACCATACTTGTCCGTCAAGGTCATAACCATGCAACAATTCAAACAGAAAAGAGGAAAGTAGAAACATTAGTTAGTTTTTTTTTACTTATTTATTTTCCGTCGGCCTATTTCCTCACATGGTGACAATCACCGACTTGTGGAGACGACTCCACACCACCTGGTCACCAGGCGTGACCAAGATTTTTTCACCTCAGAAAAACCACCGACGTCGACTGGGATTGAACCCAGACCCACTGGGGTGCCAGTAGCAGTCACGCTTACCACTACACCACCGACGCCGGCAAACATTAGTTAGTTACCTAATGGTGTTAATTGAAATAATTTTGTCAAACATGTTAATAATAAACACTGACAATATTTTTTTTGTTAACTTATAAGGGGGCGAGGCGCCAGGTCACCAGTTTGAGTACAAGAACTCAAAACTTACATAATACATCAGGAGATAGTTGAATGGGCTACGCAACGTTTTCCCATGGGGGATTTGAATTTTGCGGGATACACTATTAGTGCACACTAAAAGTGTACACTGATATTGCATCACTACCCACAGGATTGAGGGAGGATAATTGATGGTATGTAAGGCTGTAGAGAGAAGAGTATACATCAGTCATTTGCAAATATAATCTATTACCTTGTGATTAATTGTCAACGATATCTTCCAAAATACCTGTTTTGCTTGATATTACTATAATTCAGAGCTTGCTCTCTCGTTTCAAGATGAGATTTTGCTTCTTGTTTCGCGAGTTTGTCTTGAAATTTGTTTTGAATTCTTGAGCAAAACTTGTTTTTGATGACCAGGTAAATTGTCCATTGTCGAAGCGCACCTTAAAAGCTTTTTAAAATGTTGAGAGGGATAATACATTTATTACTTATTTTATTTTTAACTTTGTAGACTAGTTCACTCGTTCCGTGGATTGTTTCACAGAATTTTTCATTAAGTTTCGGGGGCTTTGTCTTGAATTTTATTTGAAATTCTTCAACAGGACTTCCTCTTGATGACGTAGTATATCGTCAATTGCCGATGCGCACTGTAAGAGCTCCGTTTTTCTTCAAAACTAAGAATGAAATAAGCAAAATCGCCTCTTGGTAGAAAGCTTTGATACAAGCATAGCATCTTGGGTTACCATTTCCATTTTCATCTCATCTTTTAGCAATTCGCGCAACTTGAAAACGAAAGATCGACGCGTAACCATCGGATTTCTAACTTTTTATTTAAATTTAATGTTATTTATTTTTGGAAGTTGAAAGTAACTTAATAATAAAAGGAATAAATTGATTCATAAATCAAACTCTTATAATTCTGAATATTAAGAATAATGGATCATGAGATGAATAACGGAACAGGCTCCCCTATGTGATAATGCTTTCCAAAAGTGCGCTAGGTTGTGATAATAAACTATGCAGATTTTTCAACTGCGTTTATATGATCAAGTGCAACATTCCAACTATTCGCAAATTCTGTATTTGACCATCGATCACTATCTCAGTATAATAATGTTTGTCGATAGGAAATACTGGAGGATTTTCAGATGCATTTTTGGGCTGCATTATCACTGATCTGGCAACACTAGTGTGCTTCTTTCCAAAATGGTAAAGAATCAGACCAGCCCTGGGACCTGGTAATTGAAATTAAACTACCTCAAGGTTTTGCCAGAGCCAAGGGTGGATTGATCGTGTAATAAGTTGTTTAGAAATTCGAAAACCTGGGAAAGATTCTTCATCTCTCAAGAGATATCGATCCATCAACCTTCTCTCGGGATAATACAAACTTTTTGAGAAATCAATCTATTGTCGGCTTCTTACATGTGCCTTGCTTGATGTACGGTTTGGTCTTCGACGCGGTCGACCAATACCATTACATCGACCGGTGTCATCGCGCACAATGCGAGACGCAAAGGCCCATTTGCTGTTTTTGTGTTATTAACCACGTCCTGGTCTTTACGACACTTACTAACCCCGAGTCGACCGCGGGTAATCGGTCTTCCTAAATGTTATATGTGTTGTGCCACTAAAACACTACCAAAAGCAAGCTTTTTGACCCTTTCTGGCTACGCCACTGGCTCTAGAGCACGACAATATCAGCAGCATTGGGCGTGATCATCCCACGAATCACGTCCCATCTGCGTGGTTGCCCCTCCATAGCAGTGAGACCAATCAGCGTGCATAAGGAAGTGAGAGAAGAAGGCAACCATAAAAGGAGCTGCATATCGTTCGTAGTATCAGTAATTTTTGGTTTGTTATACCGTTAACATCTAAATAAAGTCATGTTGGAAGGTTGTCCACCGCGTTCATTTCTTTCCTCCAAAAGCCGGAACAAACAGCCTTTTTCAAGGCTCCAAGAGTTGAGTTTTCTCGTCGCTGTCGCTGTCGCCTTGTTCCTGTTCCCGTGGAACTTCTCACCAGGGAGAAGGTTGGCCAGTCAGTTGGGATCCTTTCGGGCCAAGGATCGCCATTCACATACTCAAGTGTCCGTGAGCGGACACCGAGTCACTAACATCCTCATGCGTAACAAGACTGTTTCAAAAATTTCTGCAATTGCTTTTCTTGACCTGGAAAAGGTGTTTGACAACGTCTGGCATGCTGGCCTAGTGTACAGTCGCATCGGTACAATCTTCCAGTCTTTCTGGTGAAGGTGGTGAAGAACTACCTTACTCCTGGCATTCTGTGTTTCGCTACATGGCTCCCATTCCGATGTGCAAGAGATTTTCACTGGCGTTCTGTTGAAGTATATCACCGGTTGTAAGATCTGCATTAATGCAGCGAAGACCTAGGTCATCCTTTTCTCTCATTCAAAATCTCCCAGACATGTTCCGGCGGAGGATGTTAAAATTTGTGTAAAAGGTACAATGGTAGAGTTGAAAGATTCCACCATCCATCTTGGCATGCCACTAGATAGCAAGTTAAACTTTCCTTGCTAAACAGAAAGTCTACATTGGCCCAAAAGAACAAGCTACAAACAGATCATCCTTCCAGCTTTTGAGTACGGTATGCCGATCTGAGAGGGTTGCGTAAAAACACACCATCTAAATATTCAGCGGGTTCAAAACCAGTTTCTCAGGATAATCCTGAATACATCTCCGCGAACGAGAACTACCGAGATCCACCGTCTGGCCGATATTAAGACACTAGAAGATCGTTTTAATGAGACTTTCAATAGGTACAGGACACGTTTTAATCTATCAGACCACCAAGTCATCTGAGACCTGATACATCTCGCCTAGGTTTTTCAAATTAAAGTTATTGTAGTTAGGTAGGTTATCAAATTTCATAAATTTAATCAAACCGATCCCCAACAGAGATGATATGTAAATTAGAATATTAAATTCATAAAACAAACGTAAAGAAAAACAAAGATGTAGAGCCCCTCTGACAAATCAATTATAATCAAAGGTAAAATGGAAACAAGAAAATTATTGACACATTTTAGTAGTAGTAGTTGGCGAGCAGCTATCAGTGATTCATATCAGCTCGAAGCTGCAACACACTCTACTAGTTTAAGGAGTCCCGTTAGATCAGCGTCAGATTGCTGTTTCCAGTTGGTCGCATTCACCGTCTGCTCTGGAAGGGCAACTGCACCAAGCGCGTTTGTGTCGATGCCCCCGTCTACCTCACTGCCTGATGGAATACCTGGCCACTGAAGTCCTCGAGTTGGCAGGAAACAGAGCCCGTGACAACAAGAAGATCAGAATCATCCCATGTCACCTGTAGCTGGTCATCGTAATAAAATTTCGCGAACCATGTTTCCTTCGTAAATATCTAAAATCCGTGCTGCTGTCCTGCTGAAATACGAACTTCTCTTCAAGACCAGTCTGGATCAGCGAAATCTCCAGATTTTCTCGCAGGATGTTTATGTAGGTATCTGCCGTCATTACTCCGTCAATTTCCACGAGGCTACCCAGTCCACTCCACGAAAAACACCCCCAGACCATCACATTTCCTCCTCTATACTTCACCGTGCCTTGAATGTGGCGCTCCTGAAGCTCCCTACTCGATCTGCACCATACAAGAACCCCCCGCTTTCGATTAAAAAGCTCTAATTTCGATTCATCCGTCCAGAGAACCGTTTTCCAGAACTCTAAGGGCTTATCAGCATGCATAATAGCCAACCCAATGGGCGCTTTCGGCAACGTTTTTAATCAGCCCCACGGCGACGAACAGTTCGACCAGAAACCGATAGCTGAAGGGTTTCTTTGATGTCAGGAACAGTAAGTTTTGAGCTTTTCTTGACTTCACGCATGATCATGCTGTCAGTTCGTGTAACCGTTTTGCGCTTCCTGCCTCTGCTTGGGCGATCCACAACTGATCCTAATGTTGTTTTGTTTCAGTAAAATTTTCCCAACCGCTACCTAGCTAATACTATACTTCCCAGCGACATCCTGTTGTGATTCACCGTTTTGCTCATCACAAACCACCGAAAAATATCAAAATATCAAAACATAAACAATCGAGGGGTCTTCCAATTGAAACTTATCGAAAGCATATCGATTTTAGAAGTAGGCACTTTTTTTGTCACTGTTTTTTTTTCACAATATTCTCATACAAAATAAAACTCTTTTTATTTCAAATCGATAATCCAGATTTTATTGATAACTTTACCCATTATATTGCAATATAATACTGATCAACTACAGCATGTTTTGGAATAACACCTCCTTTAACCTTCTTGACCAGCTCCAGATGTTTTTCGAAACCGTCACAGGCGGCACGCAGGACTCCCATCGGCATTTCGTCCCAAATTCATTTGACTACGGTTTTGAATTGGTTTATATTAGACGCTCTGTGGTCATTCACCTTCGCCAGCATGTATGCCCATACGAAATAATCCATGGGATTCAGATCTGGTGATCTGGGAGGTCTTCCATTCTCGTCCAAATAGTCGGTCAAATTTTCTCGGTACCAGCCCTGAACGAGATTTGCAGTATGCGATGGCGCTCCGTCCTACTGAAACACATAGTGATCATCTCCAAATACCTGTTGTACATATGGCTTGACAACTTTCTTCAAAACTTTCATTTTATAATATACGGCATTGCCAATTCGTCCCCAAACCATCACTGACGCAGCACTTTGGAACCGTGGAAAATCCTATCACTCTCTGGAACAATTCTCGAAGAGAGAGCCCACAATCTGTCGTTCTGGACATTGTACGATTTTTGCAAGACGAATAACTTTTCGTCGGAAAATATAAATTCTTTCCCACCGTTCCGCGACATACGGAGACTTGCTTTTTCGAGTCGCTTCTGCTTGGAAGGTTCCGAAATTCGTGAACCTTACGTTTCTTGAAAGTTTGGAATCCGAGGTCATTTTGCAGTATATTGTGCATTGACGATCTCGAAACATTCAGATCTGCGACCATTTTACGTACAGAGCGCTGTGATTCTCGTCTAATCCGTTCCCTGACCACTTTAACAACTCGTGCAGTCCGCGCTGTACGAGTACGGCCGGATCTTTTCCGGTCATCCAACGAGCATGTGTTACTGTACCTTCGGATGGTTCGGTACACAAAATCCCGCTTTACTCCGAGGTTTTTCAAATTTCTGAAAATAGCGCCGGGGCGCTCACCTTTCAAACACCACAGCACGAAACTCCTTCATCACTGGTCAAAGATAAACACCGAATGAAAACAATCGGACATAACCTTAAAGCGTTTGCATAAACATAGTGCAAAACTACACCAACACATACGTAAAGCATGTTGAGTAGTTGCACGACACCAATGTAAGGAAAGAGTGTATGAGAATATATTGAACACGGTGTAGTTCTTTAAATCGAACTCTGAGTTTAAATCGAAAAGAATATGAAAAATAAGATATTAAAAAAGACCACAGTGTGTTGACTTGAATTTGAACCAAATAAATGAGAGAAATTTAAAAAATGATGAGCTTGGCACTTTATTTTGCCTATCAGTGTATTTATGTTGATCCAACGTTCAATGGTTTTAACAAAGCTCGATTGTTGTATGCCTAAACTAACGCAGTCTACGTCAAACGGTCTTGTACACACAATCCGTATGCTATTTTTGTGGCAGTCAAATATACTACAGTCCTTATTAGATTGCATATCTTGTGAAAATTGATGCAACTAAAAACTCGGGGATCCATCGAGAATGAGTTTCAAATAATGAAAATATGGGAAAGTCTTCATTTAAGTGAATTTCATCTAAATTGAGCACATCATTGAAACATGCTCTTTCCTTTCAAAGGGTATAAATAGCTGAAATTTTTATTAAAACTCATTTCCATACCGTCAAAACAAAAGATGACAACTTTTTATTAATGAAAGTTTACTGGCGGGACTCTAAATAGAATAAAAACCTCTACGCTATACCGTTGTGTAAATTCTTACGAAACATTTAGCCAGCCGTCGTCCAAGAAGACGCTGTTGCAAGTGACTCGGAAGGAACCACGTTTGAGAATTTTGAGTCCTTTCGTCTGTTCTTTTCAATTGTTTTTTTTTTTTTGTTATTTTGTTAGTCAGTGTTACGTTTGCAAGTTTAGTATGGCGTTCGTAGTTTCTCCAGTATTTTGTTGTTTCGTCCGTGAAGTGTATCATTTATGTGTTATGAGAGTCTTCCGAAGTATTTTTTTAAATTATTCAGATGTTACTGTTGCTTGTGCGTTGTGATATAACTTAACTACTTTTTGAAGCATTTTACCAGCCGTGGAAGTGTTCTGCGAAAGTCTTTTTGAGCAGTTTTCTCGAATCAAAAATAAGTTCTAGTCTAACATTTGTAAAGGGCGATAGAACCAAAATTAAAAAAAATCATATATTTAGATTGAACAATTTCAGGACAACGAATTTACCTTGAAAATGACATTGAAATCTATTATGCACATCCTCAGAGAAGAAACATAATTTATGGCGTTCTTCCGGACCACACATTGCTCTAGTTATTTGGCTGTTCCGCCACTTGTTTTCAGCTAGCTTCAAATCCTGGCAAATAGTTTAATGTTTCAGGCAAACACTATTCTAATCATCATATACTTAGTTCGATTTGAGCTTGAAGTATATATTTACGGATTTATGCGTAAATATAACTTTATTTTTATTAAAACTTGAAAATAACCATTACGCCCTAATCATTAAGGAGAAGTCATTTCACCGCATATTTTCGCCAGTTTTAATGTTAAATTGGAATTATGCCGTCGACATAATGTTGTTGGTTTCCATTAATTGTTGTTTCGCTGTCGATAGGTTGCTATGGATAATGTTTCATGGAGTTTGATTTTGCTTCGCGCTGATTCTAATCAGAAAATGCGAAAAAGTGCCGAAAATTTATCAAGTTAGTAGCTTTTTACAGTTCAAATACAGTTCAAATTCGCGGAGATAATTTTTAAAAGCGACAACGGATACAGCGGGTTTTATCAACGGCACTGAGCTCAGCTTGAGTGCATATGAGGTTATATATGAGGACCCTCATTTTCCCTCAACTCCTTCACATGCAGGTCCCACAGAGTCCGAAGTTAATTCGTCCGGCAGATGCACCCATTCAAACCACATAAGGCAGGATGGTTCGCACAGTCGATCCGTTTTTGACGTTCCGTTCGTCGAATCGTATCGCATGGATACCGCACTGCTAGCATCTACTACGGACCCGAAAGGTTAGAACTTTCAATACAAACCGATCCATTTCTAAAGATTTTTTTTTCAAAACCTACCCCGACCGAATTCTTCTATACCAGTGCCAATGGTGCGAGCTTATCATCAAGATCCTTCCGTGCAGTTCCGAGAAGAATTCATTCGGCTACAGATTCATCATTTGTTTCTACCGAACAACGATTTCATGATCTCAGGCCTTAATACTTGTCACGAATGGATGAATCGTTTGTATCATTTGCTGATGTTCTGTCGTCGACTTCTATTTCTCAATACGGAGATCCAAGAAATTTACAATTATTGGATTCATCGATGTCCCGTATTGCTCCATCCGTAACGAAAAAGTCGAACCTTTATATTTGGTAGTGGGAACCAAAAAGTTTTACACCAAAGATCGAATGTGCCCTCGACTTCACCTGCCGGCGTAAAATATGAGAGTTTTGCCATAATTAACTCACTTATTAGGTTAGTTGTATTAATTTATCTAATTCTTACAACTGAGCTTACAACACTATCACTATCCCCGACGAGGGCACAATTTCTAGGCCATATACTTAATTCTGCGGACTCGGGAAACAACTTACCAGTACTCAATGGAAGTAAAGGCGTCAAGATGATCTCATAAATTTATTGAAGTTCAGATGTACAATTTATTGAGTGGCAGTTCACTAATTATGTAACGATAAGTTACGTAATGATCTATCACCTCCCACTCCATGCCAGTTTTACCGGTGTTCAATAAGTTCGAATACAAGTTTTCATCATTGCGTAGGTATGCGCCATGTACATATTCTGCATTGGTATTGGTGTCAGCTTTAGCTTCATTCATACGCTACCGAATGTGCGCGGTGTTGACATTCTGTTAGTTGTTGTTCGTTTGTTACGCGCGATGAAAGAGTATCGGGACTTCGTAATTAAGCGTTTTTTGAACGGTGAGCGACCCGGCGATATATTCCGGCTGCTGAAATCGCATGGGGTCAAGCGGAACTTTGTCTACACGACCATCAGGCGATACCGGGAGACGTCCTCGACCAATGACCGTGCGAGATCCGGTCGGCCGCGTTCAGCGAGGACGCCACGGGTCATCAAGATCGTGAGGGAGCGAATTCGGCGCAAAAAGAACCGCTCAATCCGGAAAACGGCTGCAGATCTCAACGTTTCCATTGGAACCGCTCACACCATACTCACCAAGGACCTTGGTTTCAGGCCTTACAAAAACGTAAGGTCCATGGCGTTTCGGAGGCTACCAGCAAAAAGCGGTTGGATCGAGCTAAGAGGATCCTCTTCGGCACGCTGGTCAGGAGTTTGTTTTTTCGGACGAGAAACTGTTCAGCGCAGCAGCCGCACAATGTGCAAAATGACCGGTGTGGGCGCCATCGAGGGACAGCATTCCTGAATCCAATATAAACATCCCTCGGTTCCAAAGTGCCGCGTCGGTGATGGTTTGGGGGCAGTATGCAAACGTGGTGTTACCCTTGGTGTTTATTGAAAAAACGTCAAAATCAACGCGGCGTACTACAAAACTGAGGTTTTGGAAAAGGTTGTTGCCCCCAGTCTCCGAAGCCTCTACGGCGATGAGCACTACGTGTTCCAGCAGGACGGTGCACCAGCCCATACGGCAAATGTGGTTCAAGCCTGGTGTCGGGACAATTTAACCGACTTTCTGGACAAAACTTTGTGGCCTCCCAGCTCCCCGGACTTGAATCCTCTCGACTTTTTTGTTTGGTCCTATATGATGGCGAAGCTGAACGAATACAAGGTCAGCACTTTGGATCATTTCAAGACGGTAATTCTCAAAATCTGGGACGAAATGCCCATGCAGTCCGTGCGTGCCGCCTGCGACGCGTTCGAGAAACGTTTGAAGCTCGTTAAGGAGTACAAAGGGGGGGTCATTCCAAGAGAAATGTTGTAAACGTTCCTTGTAAACATAGCTTTCAATAACATAAATCCAAAAAATAAAAAAACATGTTTTCATTTTTTTAACAAGTTTTGAAAGTGTATCCGAACTTATTGAACACCGTGTAACCGTAACTAATTCTCCCAAGTCGTCAGCCCTCTGTCATGCTTGCTAGCCAAAGTGAACTTAGATAATAAAGCCATGCCTTAACTGTACTCTTTTATAAGAATATAAACCAAAGAGTTGGTTCTCGTTCTGATGTTGGAAAGAAGCGGTTCCGTTGTCACAGAATGATTCAAATGACTCAAACGCGTTACCTGCAGGCTCCCCTGTAAGTATCGTGACAAAGAAAATTCCGCCACTGAATGGGATCTGCAATGTGATGACGAACCGAATACGCACACACACACACACACACACACACACACACACGCACACACACACGCGCGCACGCACACCGCAGGCCGGGCTTGCTAAGTGATTTCTCGATATTCGAAATATTTTGAGCCGTACCGGAATCAATAAATTGATGAGGAAAACTATTTGAAAGGTAATTTGCTCTTTTTAATTGTCATAAGCGAAGATCTATTAATTACGTCACGAAAAAAGTCCCTTTTTAAGCTCTCTCCCTTTCGTTTTTTGTAAGATTCTAATTTATTTTGTATGGATCGTCACGATTTCCAAAACCCCCCTGCCTCCTCCAAATGTAACGTCATTTTGGACAGCATATCTAGATCAAGAAGAGTATACATACTCACTGAGACAAAATCGTCCAAATGTTGCAAATATGTTCACCGGCAGCTCGCTGGCGCGCAGTCGGCGAACATATTTGCTACATTTTGGAGATTTTGTCTCAGTGGGTAGTAGTAAAGTGCGGTCACGACTTTATTCTGCGCACCTGGTGACTAATCCTGCCCAACAATCTTGTATGAATTAGATACAGAATAAGGTGCTGCACGCTAGAATAAGGTGCTGCACGCTATACAGACATAACACTCAAAAATGTTTCGTAGTTTAACTTCCTAACGGTTAGTCCAAATATTCAACTTTACACCCGCGACGATCATATCGCGAATGATGCCACATTGCGGTTTCAGTCTGATAACGATTGTATTTTGGTATGATCAGGAGTAAAATCCTCGATGGTCACCAAAACCGTAATTGATTCAGCCCTTAGGTCTCCTCATTCGATGTCGCAGCTTTGATTCCATCGCGTTGTCTATGTCCATGACTGTAAAAACATGAATAATAATCCGCAATTCAAATAGTACAATAAGAACAATGTTCATTCGATAGAATGAACTCTTACCTCTGATTTTCCTAGTAGTACCTAGACTCATTTAATTAGAAAAACTAACTGTTTTGTAATGGTAATACTGGGTCGTATTTCCTCGCCATTTGATTTATGTGACTGAATAGCGTAGGCGTAATAACAAATAAGATGCCAAAATGTCATAAATTAACGGCGTATTTCCAGTGCTGGCATTTTAACAGACGAAAAACCTAAAGCGTAATAACACTCTTAAAATAAACAGGGCGTATTTTGGTTTTTATCAATTTTTAACTCAATAAAACATATTTCTGCATAAATTGTGTGAAAAGGTTAAAAGGTGCAGTGCATTATTATACAAAATATGAGCATAATAAATGGTTTATTAGAGCTTTCTATGGCTAATAGGATTTGATTTTCATTTTCCAATCTTCGCCTCCAGTTTTCGCGGTTTCGTGATTTTGGAATACCGCTCTTTTCAAATGCTAGTCTAAATTTGTCATTATGTCGTCGAGATATTTGAATTCTACCAGTTTTAGTGATGCCTGTTGTTACAAGTCAAAGTAGTCCCAGTCAAATTTTTATGGTGTACTGATGGGACTCATGAGAAAAGTTTCCTTTAAAGTAATTTTGGAGGGCGTCTCATTATGTTATCTAATTAGTAAGTCAGTGTTACGGTCAAGAAAGCATTTTGTTACTTCTTCAGTTGTTTAAAATTTAGTTAATAGATGTCTAGTTCTTATGTGCTCTGAAATTCATCGATGCATACCTCGTCTTACCTTGTTTAATTCACTTATTAGTTTGTACGCCTTCGTCAGTTTTTGTCTTCAGTTATTCAGTTAAATTCTATAGTCAGTGTTCAAAAGTTTACTTTTTATTTGTCTAATACTAATCTCTAGGTCGTTTAATCGCTTGAAAGCCTTACATGTATGTGCAGCCTAACAATTTTTATTTGAGTCGTGGTCAGCTACAAGATTCACTTTTCGGTGGCAAAGTGAGGCTTCATAACGCCTATTCCCTATCTTTTATTGAAACTTTATCGAAAATGCAACCGTTATAAGATTGTTTGTATACCATTTTTATAATGTGTGGTATTTTTATTTTGGCTAATTGAAATGAGAAATTACAAAACAAAACTAACCTCGTCTACAATTTTTTATTTCCGATGCTGATTTTAATGCACCTCTTTTGTCATCATTTACACGCACAATTCGATAACAATTGAAATAGCATCTGCCACAGCAGAATTAAAAAGATCTACCAGTGTTGGACCCATGAAATGCATCTACATTTGCATCAATATTTAATTTTACGATGCTGCTAGCTGCTGGAAATACATATTCGTATTACCAGTTCGTTAAAAAGGATTCAAACTTACTGTTTCCATTTGTCGCTTTGTTCGATATGATCACAAACATTCTCGAAATATGTATATCAATCATCAACTTGAAGCTACAAGATCGACTAACCATGAGGCATTCCCTTCCTTAGTCTTTCCTCAAATTGAAAAGGGCTCACGGATAGATGCGATTTATACTGATTTATCAGCTGCTTTCGATCAAATGGATCACGAAATCATATTGGCTTAGTTTGACCGATTAGGAGCAAAAACCTAGCCTCATCTCTTGATTGCGCTCATATAAGACTGTAGTGAATATGTCCTTGAAACTGACCATGATGCGTTTTGGTTTCTAGTTAAGTCCGAAATCCTCTACAAGGCAGTCATCTTGGAACATTCATCTATTTTGCTCTACATAAACGATAATGATATCCTGAAATGCAGACGACCTTCAGATTTATCATGTTATCAATAAAATGCGAAATGGTCAAACATACAACCTTATACTTTTGAGATCCTTTATCATCGAACTATCCATTTGGCTGCCTTTCACTAAAAGTTTCTCGGATGAAGGAAATCAGCTCCCGAGTTCAAAATTACACCAGCTTGCACTAATTGAAACTTTTTTCTCCCGTTATTTAACAGGTTCTCCAGGTATCAACATTCAGCTAAACGAGGTTTCTATAAGTTTTCCTCTTAATTGAAGTTAAAACTTGATAAAACATTTGCAACAATAAAACTTGTTAATTTCGAATAGCGGCCTACTCATGAAAAAAAAGGAAATGAAATAATCGTTTTCCGTTCCAGCACCTAGTGCAATTTCATTGAAACTACGTGGACACAAACCATATTCGACACATTCAGCTTTCCCCCTATGAGCAGATCTCGAAACCATCTCAAAGAGAAAACCACCCTTTCTGAGCATGAGCATAGCTAGTTGTTCTCTCCGCCTCTCACTAAAACAATCCTATCCCGAAACTGCGAAACCAGCCTGAGAGGAGCAGACTAGGGAAAATGAGAAGCCTTCCTTGCTCACTGCAGGCCGTTACAGTTTGGGCGGTCACATATGCTTCCATGGCGTGAAATGGAAAACATGTGTTTCCCGTAGGACAGATTTGATGCAATGTTTTTGTGCGTATTTTTTTTTCGAATTTGCTCCTTTCGTGCACTCTGCTCTTTGTTTAATGTCTTGACGCCTACCGAAAACCACGCGGTGTGGTTCTGTCGGCACAGATGCTCCACACAAGCAGATTCACTTTCATTCATATTCTCATGTGCGGTGTTTTCCCTGATTTAATGGTCAGTTTTTGAATACGGTTCGCTGTGGCATCACGGAGAAGAAAGGCTGAAACAATACACGACGACGGATACTCTTTACTGCATGCCACACAGCGTTGAGATGTTTTATGGTGTAAACCCGCAAGCTTGGAATCATCACGCAGAGTTGGGTGTGGAGGCGTACGGAGAGAAGACTACTCGAGGACTGGATTAGCTAGGAATAATATTGATTGTCTTTCGCCATTTAATTTTTCTTGTATTTTGCATGTTTTCATTACTAAGCTAAGATAGACATAAATATTGTTGTATTAATTTATATGTCATAAGGTGCATAAACTATTAAGATTGTTCTTAGCGGCATAAGATCAACAATCCACTATCGTTTTTTTTTATAGTCAAGAAGTAATCATAGTTATGGAGGAAAAAAACAAAGGGTGAACAATGGTTTGTCAACTAGAAATGAGAAGAGAGATTTGTATTTTCCATTTAATTCCAACTGCCTATAATGCTAATCTTGACAGATACGCGTATTTCGAATATAGATGAAATACGCGTATCTGTCAAGATAAGCAAAGGTAGTTGGAATTAAATGGAAAATACTAATTTTTCTTCTCATTTCTAGTTGGAGGTATTCCACTAAACAGCTCACACTTTCTAGAATGGTTTGATGTTTGAAATTTTAATCAGCTCTTTTGTGGAAATGTTGACAACAGTTTACGAATGAATGATCAAACAATAAGAATAAACAGAGTTTCATCAAACAATAAGAATAAACAAGTCACGTGGAAATTATAGTCCAGTTCCTAATTGAAGATTAAATTTGATGAGTAGTATTATACATTGGTTTACAACCATTTAAAAGTTCGTCTGCCAAGAATCTTCGATTTATTTGCCTTACTAGCTGTTTTCCCAACCTAGCAGAAAGTTTTTTTCCCCAAGCCTCCAAAAATAACTGATCCCAAATCTTCCAAGTCCAAATTTCCCTAATTCAATAATCCTGGATGTCTTACAATTCAATTGGTTGTATTACGGTGCATTAGAATAATTTTATTAAAACAAGTTTAAGAAACTCTCTTAAGGATTTAAAAATTTAGCTTAAATTTGTTCAGTTGCATTTGAATTATTTTTGTTTCTGCATTTTTTTACAGTTCTAATATGCTTCTTACAGTGTGTAGGTGCGTGTGTCCTTCGTGAGTTCCCGTACTAAATACAATCCAGGTTCTCTACTAGTAAGTGGTGTGTAAATGTGTGATGAAGATGATAATTCACGTATTTACAGTTTTGCTGTTTTGCTACCTGGACGACTTCCACTCCCGCAGATGGCTCGTCTGGTGGATGATGATCGATGATCATCGAGCCTCGCTCGGCGATGGAGAACACCGGGTATGCCCGACATCCGGAACGCCACGGTGGATTAAAGCCGGACGGCAAACCCTAGCGATCGTGATGACCGCGCTCCGGCTCACCGTGTCTGAACCGTGTATCGCGTCTGCGGGGAGATGATTCCGGTGGTCGTTAAGAGATTATAGCTTGAAGGGACTTTGATACTCCGACGGATTTCAGCATTCGGAAGGAATTTTGCTCTGAATGGATTCTAGGGCTTGGGTGGATCACAGCGTTAGGAAGATTTCTACACTCGTCGCTATGAGGTTTGACGGAATTAAGCGTCCACCGATCCGATATGAGCTTCGCTGCTTCAAGGAGGGGTGTAAAAGGGGTGATACCATACGGAGTGCCTCCGATTTGTAGCACGTGAGTCGGGCGGATAAAACCTGCGTTGGTAAACTTTCCGCTTGTAGACCTTCCTACGAATCAGGCAGTCACTTAGGGCGTGTGACGCAGGTGGGACTGAGTTTCCTACCGATGGAGCCCTATAGAAGTACGCAATCTCGAAGCGATAGGGACAACCAGGGTAACATCGCCTGGCAACCACCAAACCACCAAATCGATTTCGCTATCGGTCCAAACACACACTTCCTCCGAGATTACAACCTACAAATTCCTGGAACTCGGAAACCAACGTCAGTCAAGCCCAGGTTGCACTGGCCACCTATCTCTGTGCGCGCTTCACTGTTTTGAGAAAATCTCCTTAGCATCACACAAACAATAGTCTCAAATCCACTGAATTTACCCTTTTTTATCTTTCTTGACGTAGATTTTCTCTATACAGCTCCGACTCACCCCTACCACTTCTCTTTAATCAAATCAATCAAGTTACCAAGTCAATTTTACTTACTTTAAAAAACTAATTTATTTTTAAAACTAAATATTCACAATTATTTTTTTCTACACGTGACTCACGTTGTTTTGTGATAAAAATGCATGAAATTATATCAACATAAATTCTGGAAAAATAGAAATTTACTTTAACTATTTTTTTGACTATTTGGCATTTAAAAAAAATAGATTTCAGCAATTTTCACTTTCGGACTTGTTCGCTCAGCGGTCCAAAAGGGAAAGACTAAATAGATCTCCCTAACCAGCCATGAAATTTCCAATTTCTTCGTTATTGTTATTTTTTTTAATTTCTTAGTGTCTTTCCGGTTCTGATTTGATCTGAATTGCTCATATTAAAATTTTCTAAGATTAACCATCATCAATTCTGTTTTCATGTCCTATAAGTGTGGGCCTCAGCCATTCCCCCTTAAACAACAATCAACTTAATGATGAAAACAAGAAATTGAAGTGATTCAAGATACATCTACTTTGTTCATGATGTCATGACCCAAGTAACACCAACATGTCATAAAGAAAGGGGTGATGACGGTCAAAATTTGGTCCAAGGAAAACGCGTGTAAATCGATTGAAATCGTTTATTTAAAAAATCAAATTAATTTCTTTTCCAAGTTCAATTAGTATAAAAATTCAGGAAAAATATTCAGTTGAGCTTCCCACTTTTCAAATCCGAATTGCCGGAGCCTTACGCTTGACCCCTGCCATCAGATTTTTGTACAGCCACCTTGTCCACCTTCTTCGCCGCAGAAAGCCAGTTTGCCTTGAACTGCTGCTCGTCCTTAGCAGTTTTTTGGTCTTCTTTAGGTTCCGCCAGACAATAGCGCAGTATTTCTCAATTGGGCGGAGCTCTGGCGTGTTGGGAGGTTCTTGTCCTTGGAGAACCACCTGCACGTTGGCGGCGTACCACTCCATGCGCCTTTTACCGTAATGGCAAGATGCCAAATCCGGCCAAAACAGTACGGAACAACCGTGTTTCTTCAGGAAGGCAGCAGACGTTTATTCAAACACTCTTTCACGTAAATTTCTTGGTTGACAGTCCCGGAAGCTATGAAAATGCTGCTTTTCAAAGCCACAGGTACAGATGGACTTGCCAAACCGAGTACTTCTTTGCGAACTTTGACAGTTCGTGTCGCTTGAAAATATCTGCTACCTTTCCCCTTCACTTTTGCCGTATAAAACTCCTGTCCCGAAGCTGCTTGTAGTCGGCTTTGACATGCGTTTCGTCGTCCATTACCACGCAGTCAAACTTCGTCAGCATCGTCGTGCGCAGCCTCCGGGATCGCGCTGGTTCGTCGTGTTTGTTTATCATCGCGATTTGGAGTCACTACCTTCGCGCGAAGTCGATAGTCCGGCTCTCGTTTTTGGCTCGATGCCTGGTTGTGAGGCGATACGCCCAGCTTGTTTGCGGCATCTCGGAGAGATGGACGGTTTAGGGTTTCGCTTGGAAACTACCGGCAACTCTCTTCGCTACGTCTCAGCGGCTTCCGGTTTCCGATTCCTCCCCGATCCAGACTTCTAAGGCTGTCGACAAATGACGTTCCCCAAACACTTTAATTACATTTGCAACGGTTGGGTTTGGCGACTTTTGGCGAGTTGCGCAACTTTGCGTGCGAGTAGCTCGGATTTTCGCGATGCGTGAGCAAAATTTTGATACGCTGCTCTTCTTGCTTGGACGGCATTTTGACAACTGAAGAGTGAATTCCAAAATCAAAATAGGAGCAACATTCTACACACACACCTTCAAAATGAGGGTGTTCAGGATTTAAGTGCAAAATTGAGAGAAATACGTCAAGTTGATGTTGAACCTGCGATCCGTGTCGTATCGCGCTTATTAATGAAAAAAAAATACACCTATTAGACAAAACTCAAGTTTTTTTTCTAACGTAAATAACTTAATTTCATACACACATATAATCGAAAAAGCGCAATAAATATGGCATTTCTGAACATCTCTTAGGTCATACCAGATGATTTGGATAACATCCACAAGACAAATATGATATGTTTTGTCCAAGTTAGCATGGTACTAAAATGTACAAAGTTAAAAAAATATAAACAAGACTTTTCAATGGCGAAATAATATTGTAGCTTAAAGTATTTTACGCGTTAAAGGTGCTTGTTTATAACTTTTTTCAAATAGGAAATTAAAGTGCTTTACATATGGCAGTTGTATCAAAATTTTATATGCGGCTCAAGGTTAGCAGTACAATTTTCCGTTTTACCTTCCCTTATTTCATGCGCCATTGATTTGGTTGAAAAACGTAGATGGTACCCCAAATAAATGATTGAATTTCAGTGATGTTTATCTATGGAAATCAACATGGTGGACATTAAACAAAGAGCAGAGTGCACGAAAGGAGCAAATTCGAAAAAAAACTCTTTTGATTTTGAAATGTTCGTATTTTACTTTCTGCGTTTTTTTGATAAATTGAACAGAGTAAACGACGTTTATTCCTGGCAGGTTTCCGATTCTTTCCACAGCATCGAAACCCAACGAATACTGTTCCTTTACTTATATTTCAAACTAGTATTCATTTTTCACTAAAGCCTTTAGGATGCAGCTAGTATATTCATATATTAAATAACGCAAATAACGTCGTTTTATCAAGTTCAGCGCTTTCTTGTAATTGAATTTAACAACCGTCTCACGCACTCCATCCCCAAGCGTAACAAACACGTTCTCATAAAATTAATTCCATTATGAAGGAAAATACATATGCAATTTTTTTGTTAAGTTGTGCGTAGCTTCACCGCAAAAGTCTCACCCACAAATAAAGCGTTATGATTTGTAACAAATACTTAACAACCTCCCAAACTGATGCTTCACATTTTTTTTTTTTTTTTTATGTTGGGGCGTAGAATCACTGCGTCCACTGAGTTGAACTTTTGTGATATACCCCTGTTTACTATACTAATTCGCATCTTAAAGCTAGATCACCATTTGTCAAGTGACCAGCCTAAGACGCGTCTCCCAGTCAGGCAGAATTGAGTTTATAAAACCCACCACCTTACCAGGATTTGCAGTCCAAATTTCTTTAGGTTGCATATAGCCACTGTACAGAAATTTAAGTCTGCTCTTGTACACAGCATCACAACTGCAAACGCAGATGTTCCGAGGTTTCACGTTCCATGTTACAGAAACGACAGATATCATTCTGAACCTGGCCAATGTTCTTCAAATGATATCTACTCGAGGCAATGTCCGGTTACTAGGCCCGTGTAGGTACAAAGAACTCTCTTATTGAGCTCCAGAAGCTGTTACTAATTGTAACATTTGGAATTATAAACCTGTTTCGCTTGAGAACACTTTGTGGTGACCAGCCAATTGGCCATCACCTTTTGCTCTTCCCAAGATTTTAATTCCATTTTTATGGCACAGTATGATGTGCCGCAGAATGGTTCTGGGCCAATAAACTGTGCATTTGAACCTTGTTTAGCAAGCTCGTCTGCCCTTTCATTGCCTTCAATGCCACAGTGTCCCGGAACCCAGAATAAATTTACCGAGTTCTCTTGGCACACCTTTCGCAATGAAAGAATGCATTCCCAGACAAGTTTGGATGTACATTTATAATTACTTAACGCTTTGAGTGCCGCTTGGCTGTCTGTAAAAATACAAATATTTGCATATCTATATCTGCTTCACATAGTATTTAAAAAACTAGAGGGTTTGAGCTGTTTAGTGGAATACTTGTAACTATAAATTAGAAGCAAAAATTAGTAATCTCCATTTAATTCCAACTACCTTTGCTTATCTTCGACAGATACGCGTATTTCGTCTACAATGGGCAGACTTCTTCAGTGTCTCGTACTAATAACTCAACTAGTCGAGTAGTATTTGAAAGCCTTATCCACGATTCACTTTATCCACATGTTCATCACATTATTTCGGAATTCCAGCATGGATTTGTGAAAAAGCGCTCGACTACAAGCAATCTTATGACATATGTTTCTTCTCTGATAAACGCACTTGAAAAACGACAACAAATTGATGCCATATATATCGACTTCACCAAAGCGTTCGATAGAGTCCCGCATTTTCTGGTGGTTGATAAATTGAATAAAATGGGCCTGCCCACCTGGTTGACTCGCTGGATACTTTCCTACCTAACCGAGCGAAGAGCCTACGTACGCATTGCTGGAACAAATTCGGCATCATTTGATATAACTTCAGGTGTTCCTCAAGGCAGTCATTTGGGCCCACTTCTCTTTGTGCTGTTTGTAAACGATCTTTGTGGATCGATTAAATCCCCGAAGGTTATGTTCGCTGATGACCTGAAGTTTTACCGTGTTATTTCTTCGCCAGTTGACTGCTGCGCCATCAAAGCTGACATCGATACGTTGCTGAACTGGTGCTTGCTTAACGGAATGGAAGTAAACGTTCGAAAGTGTAATGTCATCACTTTCCATCGGACAAGGAATGCTACTAATTTTCAACTATACTATGGCATCGACCAGCATCTCAGAGTCAGTACCGTGAAAGACCTTGGCGTGCTACTGGACAGTAAGTTAAATTTTTCTCAACATATCGCAGCAACGACGGCCAAGGCTTTCGCCATGCTTGGATTTATCAAACGTAACACACAGCAGTTCGAAGATGTATATTGTTTGAAGACACTCTATTGCGCGCTGGTACGCAGTGTTCTGGAATATGGTGTGCTTATATGGGCACTCATTCCATGCCACTCAAATAAATCGGATTGAGCGAGATTCAACGCAACTTCCTTCGATTCGTGCTTCGTCGGCTGCCGTGGAATGACCCTATTCGGCTGCCACCCTACGAGCATCGCTGTAATTTGATGGACCTGCCGACTCTGTCTAGTAGGAGAGTACTTTTGCAACGCCTGTTTATATTTGACATCATTAATAACAACGTAGACTGCCCGGCACTGTTGAGTAACATTAACATCAACGTCCCAGCTAGAAGAACTCGACGCGCTGATTTTCTTCGAATTCCTGTTCACCGTACTCACTTTGGACAAAACAATCCGCTTGATGTCTGTTGCCGTCTTTTGCCGAAGTTTTTGACCAATTTAATTTTAATACGTCTAAGTCAATATTTAGGAGTAGAATTAGTTATTAGCATCTGTCTGTACGATATCTTCGAAGACTAGTAAATAAATAAATAAATAATTAGTACGAGACACTGAAGAAGTCTGCACATTGTAGACGAAATACGCGTATCTGTCGAAGATAAGCAAAGGTAGTTGGAATTAAATGGAGATTACTAATTTTTCTTCTAATTTATAGTTACTTAAAAAACGCCTTTGCCCTATTTGGCTTTTATTTAAATCAGTGGCCCACATCTTACATTTAGGTTGTTTTTTTTTATTCCAGTATTTCAAATAAACAGTATTTACATAATTTCAGCCGTCACTGTATTGGATCCACAATCTATTCTGAATCATTTCACTATTGCATAAGGATGTTAAAAACATGTTTAAATTTCCTCTTGTATGCAACCTACATACTTAGATTTTTTTTACAGAAATCTGTAATTTTTTACCGAATTCTCAACAACTGAACGTTGGGTAATCTTTTTTACGGATTTCGGTGAAATTTTTCAGATATCTGTAAAAAATTTACCGGATTCCGGTAAAATTTTACCGAAATCCGTAAAATTGGATTACCGAACGTTAAGCTGTTGAGATTTCGGTAAAACTTTACAGATTTCTGTAAAATAATCTGAGTGTGTATGTACATATTTACAAACAACTAGCATGCACGCTATTTCGAAAAAACCCAAAGTTGAGTACGTTTGACTCAAATCCAGTCAACAGAATGGCTACTCAAAAGTGAGTAAAGATAGTTCGTAGTGGTAAGATCACAAACTGTTGACTCATCGGTTCATAAGCAAAATTTAAGTTCGAATTCCGGTAAATATTTTACAGATATCTGTAAAATTTCACCGTAATCTGTAATATCGGATTAACGAACGTACAGCTGTTGAGAATTCGGTAAAACTTTACAGATTTTTGTAAAAAAAATCTAAGTGTGTAGAGCTAAAAATTATACAATTTACAATTTATGGTTCATATGTTAAGTGAAACATGCATAAAATTTCAAACAATCTCAATATGACCATGAGAATACTCCGGCTTTATATTGAACAATAATTTGATCAGACTTTCAAACAAAACGAATGCGATTGAGCTACATTTACAGATATAAACACATTACATCACTATACAGCAATGTTCCAAATATTTCAAAAGCCATTGATTTCAACTTTTTCAAATTTCCGTGAGCATCGCCCAGTGCCATAAAAAAGTTATAAAATCGAGAACTTTACCAGTAATTAAAGCTCCATGAAATTCAAAAACTATGCGCAACAACCGTATTTTCAAGACATTTCTGACTGAAGACGACTCACTAGTGGCTCAAAGAATCCATCAAATCGCAAAAACTTTTAGTGTATATGGACGCGTGGCTCAAATTTTTGGACACTGCATATCGAAGATACTGATTTAATTACTTGAACAAAAACATACTAAAATCCTATCATCATATTCGAGGCCAAACACTTTTTTGTGCACCATGAAAATTCAGGCTGAACAATCAATGCATTAGGTCATTGAGTAACTAAAGTAAAGTAACATTGAGAGATTCTCTTCGACGACTTTTTTTTTCGTTAATAGGTTGCCTATGGACTGTTCCAGAAAGTATAAACACACTTTCAAAATAACAAAAAAGACATGATGTAGAAGGAGATGTTCGCTCATCACCATGAGGCACCAAGAGTGAACAACAATGTTTTTGGCTAGAATTTAAAGATATGAAGAGAAAGTTTTTGATAGTTCCGCTAGTGTGCGGCAGGCTTGGAAACATAGCAGATGTTTTAGGATAATTGAGCGAAAAGGGCATGTGTACAGTGGTACTCAGACCCAACGACATTTTTGCCTAACATCCCACTGCGGGGTAGGTTAAAGCACGGACTAAGTCCGCCACTTCAACAGGACAGACAAAGACATGTGAAAAGACATGTTTTTTTTAGATTTAATAATTTTATTTGGCAAATCATATTTGTTTTTGTGTTTTATATGATATTTTACTAAATATTTAATCATAGACTCCTAACTTTTCCTCGAACATGACCCATTAGCTTCTACACAGTGGTACTTCCCACCATTTAGACCACTTTTGGCCAATTTTTTTTAAAATTTTTGGATGTCGTCCGCTGGTTTTATGAATTTTCGAAGCTTTGCTTTGGCTAAAGCCCAAAAAAGTCTCGATTGGCCGTGCCTTCGGGCAGTTCGGCGGATTCATGTCTTTCGGCACGAATTTTGACTTTTGGCATACATTTTGACTTTTGTACCATTCTAAAGTGTCCTTTGCGTAATGACATGACGCCAAATCAGGACCGGATTTCCGACCACTCTTCGGCGCATCATCAAACGTACACTGTTCTCTATATTTTCGAATCGCAGATCGTACCGCTCCGACGCTCACACTCTCTTCCTTGGCCAATTTTCTCAAGGAGAGTCCGCTCACAGTGCACCATTTGTGTACGATACTTTCGTTGTTCGGAGTAAGACCGCGCATTTTGATAGGTAACACAAAACTGAGCACTTTTTGATGCTATGTCATTCAAAAATGTGCAAACAAAGGACGCAACCAAAACATGTTGAAATATTTCATTATATTCAAAGTGACCGTTAAAAAAAGGTGTGCTTATACTTTCTGGAACAGTCGTTATTAACCGATTTGCTGATGTTTTTTAACGTATTGCATTCATAATAGCACTCTTCAGCACCGCTAACCGCTTTATCGCAGTAGCAGCAGCCGTAAAAGAACCAGCAGCAAAACTTAGCGGTAAGTTTTTTTTTTCATCCTGTTTTTTATTTGATTCCGGGAAAATTAAAACGTTTTATTAGAAAACCTCAATAAGCTATAAGCTATTTGTGTCAAATAGTTATTATTATTATTGTTTTTCTTTTCTATTTATTAAAGTCAATATCATTCGTCATGAGTAACTCGGTACTAGTATGTTTCCTTTGCAATCGAAGATTCCCGGAAGCAAAAGTGTTGATGGCACTGTGGTAGACATAGTAGTTTAATGAAAATATTGGTAATAATAGTAACAGTAATAGTATTTGATTGTTTGTAAATATATAAGAATTGCTATATTTACTTCATTGTGAGTATATTTTCGTAAACGTGCTTATAACTCAAAAGAAGGATATTCACAAAGAAGCATGTAAAAAAAATAAAACAAATTATGTGCATAACCGATTCAGTTATCTGCCGGATTTCTTAGAGCACAGTTGTGCGTGTATAATTTTGAGAAGATTGACCGAGCCTGGAAACCTCGGTTAGGTCACGACAGGCACAATTGTCAAGTGTCACTTTTCACAATATGAAACAACACAGTCATTTCAAATGCGTGCAAAAAAACTGTGGCAGAAAATATACAAACAGTAGATACAAACAGTAGATAGTAGTTCGCCATCTAAGAAAGGAACACCCTCAAATTGAACCGGAAGATTGGAGATCCAAGAGGTTACATGTTGCACCAGTAGATAACAGGTAATAAATAATAATTTCACAAAATATATTACAACAGGATATTTTGTTTTTCTTTACTGTTGCTGATGCTTTGGACCACAGGAATGAATCAAATTTGGAGCAGCCATCAACATCGCGAAATTTTGATACCATAGTTGATGATGAGAATCAACACGAGAACTTTTGGCAAAATATGAGAAGGCATCTTGATGATGATCTACTAACATAAATTCAGAAAACTGGAACAGCATTCACCACATTTCTGCACAGCTTGCCAAACTATAATCGAGCAATGGCGTTTGAAGTAATCGCTTCATTGAAAAATATGGTTTTGGTTAACAATGAGCTAATCCCCGTGGAAACTGGTGACGGATTTGAATTTATAGAAAAATCGAAATCTAATGTGTACATTGGATTATAGAAAAATTTTACCAAATTTTTCTCTATTGAAGCACTATAGGATAGCTATCAGCAGATCATTTCTTCATCAGATGATGTGAACGATAATTTCGTGAAAGGAAAATTCTGGAAGCAAAAAACCGGAAAACGATTTGACCAAGTTTGCAAATCAACAATCCATTGGGTTCAAAAGCTGGCAGGCAAGCTCTGATAGAATTTTATTTAAATTTCCCGAGTTTACCAAGACATATTCACGGCAATATTGATAACATGTTCTTGATCCAGTTCGTATATTCCACTGTCGAGAAATCATTTACCAACGACGAAATCTTGAACACCATGATTCAAGAAATCATTCATCTAGAAGAAACACCTGTACAAATTCGTGTATAAGGAAAAGATAGGAGTATATTTTTTTATTTGGAGGTTTGCGAGGAGACAATTTGGGCCTGAACAGTATTTTGGACTTAGATTTTAGATCATTCGTTGCAAATCATCCATGCAGGTAAGAAACATCTAAAAGCTTTCAGGTGGTTCCTTGTAGCGTCCACACTTCGGGATATCAAGTGCACACGACTCACCAACCGTTGAAATGTCGCCTGCCAAATTGTTACTTTGTGCTTGATGTGCTGCAGCAAACAAAGTAGCATTTTGGCAGGTGCAATTGCAACGGTTGGTGAGTCGTGTGCGCTTGAAATCTCAAAGTGTGGCCGCTACAAGGAACGATCTTAACTGCCTTCATTGCTACAATCTCAACTAATCTCAATTTCTTTCTATTTACCTGTGCAGGATTTGCTCTGTGAATTTTCAGGCAAAAGGGTTAACACAGAAGACGATTCTGCTCTGTACAGCACCGAGGAATCATACATATCATATAATCATATCGGCACTGGAAATCGATCGCTTTTCAGAAACAGGAATCCGAAAGAACTCAGTTTTCAACACCATCCCTGACTTTTACGTTACTGACTTCAAGATTATTGACTGCATGCATGACTATTATGAAGGTTCGCTCATGACGCTCTTGCTAGTTGCATTCTTCGTTTCATTTCAAAAGGCTATTTTCCCTATTCATACTGAACCAACCCATCCAGCGATATGATTATGACATCAATGAGCGAAAAAGTATTCCACCTCAAATAAAACAGGAGAATTTAGAGTGTCTGAAACTAAAAATGTCCACAAGACAGATGAAGTGTTTTGTAAATAATGTCACACTAATGATTGAAGACTTGGTGCCGGCTGGATATTTGTGGACATTGCTCGTAAATGACGTTAAAGTTGACACATAAAAACTATAAAAAACTATAGAGCGATTCCACGAACAAGTGGGAAATTTTTCCAGTTTTTATTTTTTGTATTTTTTGATATGCATGAAACCTTGCATACAAGTTTTTGGTGAAGAAAAACGCCGTTTTGCATACTTGGTTTGCCATTTTGAATCTAGCCTTACTTATGAGAAGGGCCTATGAAAAATGCACATGATATCTTCAAAAAATTGTATCTCGGAAACGGTTTGTCCGATTGGTTTGGTGTCTTCGGCAAAATTTTAGACAATTGTTGGTGCTATATGGAGAAAATATGCACGGTAAAAAAAAAGTTTGGTTTTTGTGTTTTGAACTAAAATATAGATTTTTCCTTAAAAGTGACCTGTCAATAATTTTTTAATTATTCTTATGTTATAGCTGACTTAAAATAATATCTAGTGCACAGTGAGTTGTTCTGGAGAAAAATAGGTTACAATGGAAAAAAAAAATTAAAAAAAATTACAATTTCCGAAAAAGCTATTCATAAAAGTCAAAAATGTTTGTCACCCTAATTTTATGAAAGTACATCAAATTTGCAAGCAAAAAGTACTTCGGTAACATTTTTCTAAGATGCACCGCTTAGAAGATATTACTGATTTAATATTGATTTTTTTGATAACTTAATAAGTTTTGGCCCTTTTCGGATGTACTCCGTGTTTTTTCAGTTTCAAAAGTATTTTTTTTCGGAAAGATTGGTAAATTTTGAGTTAGAATGACACTAACAGCTTACAGATTCGAGTGAAATTCTCTGCCTTAAAAGTATTTTGAAAAACAAGTTACAAAATCCCATTATCAGGAACAATGATTTCTTCAAGTGATTTTTGGTGCGTTGTGCTGAAAACGTGCTAACAAGTATTGGATACAAGTAATTAGATACCAGTTAGCTGTACTACGTACAGTTGGTGATTGTAAACATGGTCTTTGTTGGAACTAGTCCACCATGGCCACGCTGGCCATAACGAGGCTAGCTCCGTCGATGACCGTTTCTTAATAATAAACAAAAAGAACGCAGTCTTAGTCACCTTCCATCAAACTAGACGGCTGCCGACTGATACCTCTATCAACAACCGCCGCACTCTTTATTCATTCCAGGTATATACAATTTACAATCTTCTTCAATAACAATATACCTATGCCAGCAAATCTACCTCGCTCCAACTCTCCAAACTCGTACCTGAAGGTTCGACGATACCTGAGCGTTGAACTCCACCTATCTTCCAACAGTCTTTACCCAGTATTCTATGATTTCTACCCGTGAGCTGTATAATAATGTCTGACTCGGTTCTGAATTCATCCAGTATCTACCAAACAGTAAATGCAGAAAAGTTGCTAGTAGCATAGTGATTATAGTAATTTCAGCTCATAATCCTGTGTTTTTGAACGAGATCTAGTGTTGTTTGATAACATAATAATTGTAAAGGAAAGTGTAACGCGTTTTGGTGCAAAGGTAAGTTTTAAATACACATTTTAATTATATGTTTTGTGATATTTTCGTACACAACTAACAATTGGAAAATATTGTCTATGTTACAGATTACAAAATGAGTAAAATAAAATGTATTCGCCCATTCAAAGACATTCAGTGTTCGAAAGAGCTGCGATATCTCACGGATGGTATCATCCAAAAACTAAAATCAATTGGATTTTCCAAGGTATCCACACTCAACACCAAGGATTTTCGTATTTGTTCGTCTTGCCGTCTACATATTGATTCAAAGAGCTCACCTCACCCAAAACGAAGAACAAAGCGTAGCCGGCGGCTCAAAGGATGCCAACTGTTCAGACCATACCTGATGTACCTGATTCGCAAAGCTATGAAAGTTTGGTCACGATACCATCAGCGTCAACGCTAAGCACAATTCAATCAAATAAAGACTTCACGATGCCTGTAGACGTCGAAATATTCAACCGAGGAATAGCAGCTATTCGTGTTTCGCCTATAGATTTAGGTAAGGTTAAAAATGTTCACTATCCTGAAAAAAGTGCGCTGAAATCGTCGAAGGTGTACGAAGAAATCTTTTTTAAATTAGACGCTAAAACAGAAAAAGCAAACGAGTTTGATGAAGTCATAGAAAATATGAAAATAGAAATTTTTAGATTCAGCCACAAGGCAAGAAAAACTATTAATTTTATCATTGTTACCAAAATCATGGTCAGTACAAAAAATTGTAGACGAATTTGAAACGAGTAGAAATATGGCATCAGATGCAAGAAAGGAAAGAGATAATGTATTTGATTCATCTCAAGGTTCAAACTCTGGAAAAGCTTTGAGTAATGAAACAAAAGAACTGGTTTTGAATTTTTTGAGGACGATGATATAAGCCGTGCAATGCCAGGTCAAAGAGATTTTGTTAGCGTAAAGACAGGAAATAAGAGATTAGCTGTTCAGAAAAGATTGTTAATGATGACATTGAGAGAAGCTTTTTAATCGCTTTAATGAAATGTACGTCAATGTAAAATAGGGTTTTCATCATTTACGAAGCCTCCGGCCAAGGCAATGTAAACTATTGACTATCACAGGAACACATAATGTTTGCGTTTGCACTACGCATGAAAATGTCAATTTAATTCTACATAGCTTAAAAGTACAATGTCTTGAATGATCTAAAAACATTAACGAATAGATTACTTTGCGAAAATAAGACAACTCATTGCCATCTACGAAGATGTAAAAACTGCCCAGATGCCTCAGTTTTAGAAGACAGTTTATTGAAACAACTGGAAGAAACTTTTGTTGAAAAGCTTTCAATGGGTTACCACTGACAGATGTGATTTAGAAACTATTGTAAAGCAAACCGATGAGTTTGTTTCATTTTTCAGCTCAAAATTAGAAAGTTTGATTCCGCATGATTTTGTAAAAACTGAACAATTTTTGAAAACTCACAAAACAAAACTTGCAAGATGGTGAATTTTTAGCTATTTGGGACTTTTCTGAAAAATTACCGCTTCATTTTGCAGGATGAAGTTCAATCACACCATTGGAACGTGCAACAGGCCACAATCCATCCTTTCGTAATATATTATACTGAAAATATGCAAAATTAAACATTTTAGCTTCATTATAATTTCTGAAGAACTAAGACATGATTCAGTAGCTGTTAATTTGTTTATTGATAAAATGATCAAATAATCAAATTGATCAAAATAAAAACATAAAAAAAAATTATTTTATGTCAGATGGTGCTGCTTCACAGTATAAAAACCGAAAAAAACTTTTCTAGCCTTTGTAAATTTAAGTCAAAGTATGGTATTGACGCTGAATGGCATTTCTTCGCAACATCGCACGGAAAAGGTTCCAATGCGATGCTATTGAGGTACGATAAAACGCATGGCTACTAGAGCAAGTTTGCCAAAGAACGCGAACACCCGATAAAGACTGCAAGAGAGTTGTTTAATTGGGCAAACAAACGAAAAAGAAGAAGAACTACAAAGTTGTCATTTTGTTATTCTACTACAGAAGAATACGAAAATATGCTTTTGCAGCTAAATAATCAATATAATAATGCAAAACAATTCAAGGAACCTCAAAAATTCCACTCATTTCTTCCTCTATCAGAAAATACAATAAAGGCAAAGCTTTATTCAAACTGTCCTGACAATGATGCCAAAATATTCGATATTGTTAAGAAAGTTGTGTAAACAATAATTTTATAAAAATACAGGAATAAAAATAAACTGATGATATCCAACATATAATGTTATTTTTTATTACACACAATCACCATCCCTGAAAAATAAACGCAATTTGCTCTTTTGAATCTTGCTAATTGAGGAGCTTGCATTTGCAGTTCTCAAAAGGTGTATCTCGAAATCGAGTTGTCTCATCGGTTTGATGTCTGGGGGCAATGTTCGGCAATAGAGAAAATATGCGTAGTATAAACACATCCAGTTTAAATGGATTAAACTGTTAGGCGATATGCAAGAGTTGAATGCACATTTTTCAACACAATACACCAAAACCTAACTGGAAGAAATCATTGTTCCTGATAGTGGGATTTTTGTAACTTGTTTTTCAAAATACTTTTAAGGCAGAGAATTTCACTCGAATCTTTAAGCTGTCAGTGTCACTTTAACTCAAAATTTTTCAATCTTTCCGAAAAAAATACTTTTGAAACTAAAAAAAACACGGAGTACATCCGAAATGGGCCAAAACTTATTAAGTTATCAAAAAATCAATATTGAATCAGTAATATCTTCTAAACGGTGCATCTTAGAAAAATGTTACCCAAGTACTTTTTGTTGCAAATTTGATGTACTTTTATAAAATTAGGGTGACAAACTTTTTTGACTTTTTTTAATAGCTTTTTTGGAAATTGTAATTTTTTTAAAAAAATTTTTTTTCATTATAACCTATTTTTCTCCAGAACAACTTACTGTGCACTAGATAGCATTTTAAATCAGCTATAACATAAAAATAATTAAAAAATTATTGACAGGTCACTTTTAAGGGAAAATCTATATTTTAGTTTAAAACACAAAAACCAAACTTTTTTTTTACCGTGCATATTTTCTCCATATAGCACCAACAATTGTCTAAAACTTCGCCGAAAACACCAAACCAATCGAGACAAACCGTTTCGAGATACAATTTTTGAAGATATCATGTGCATTTTTCATAGGTCCTTCTCATAAGTAAGGCTAGATTCAAAATGGCGAGACCAAGTATGCAAAACGGCGTTTTTCTTCCCAAAAACGTGTATGCGAGGTTTCATGCAAATCAAAAAATATGAAAATTACTCGTTGCTGAAATCGATATGGAACCGCTCTATAATGAAACCGTCATTTACTACTGAGGAAATAAAGAAGTTAAAATATCTCATCAAATGCACGTTAACAGAATACAAAACTCTTTTCGATAAACACCTTATGCCAAAAGCGCATTTCTTTACTCATTATCCACTTGCAATCACAAATAATGAAGTGATAACATTTGTCAGCCATACTTATAAGGCCTGTGTGTTCGATGAACACTTGGATGCATATGTAATTGATCCGCAAAATTATGACATCAATAAATGCAGTATTGAAGATATCTCATTCTCTTTCTTACTTACATCACCTACCAGATGGCCGGAAAGCGATTAGCCTAGGAAATTAACTAATAAGTTAGTGAAAATCAGTGGAACAATTTTTTTTAATTTACCCAAGAAACAAATTTTTTTTTTTATTGCTGCATTAACGAGCCTTCTCGTAAACAAAACAGTATTAAAACTGTGATTACGATTGTCACAAACAAATATTCTTCAAATTTCAACAATCTGGTGCTATTTTGTTATTGAGTTCATATGGTTACTTTCTTTTTTTTCATATAGACTGCGGGAGACGTCGAAGTCATGATCAACCAGCGATTGGAGTTTCTTCGGACCAAATTTGACTACGTACAATTTCAGGCGCAAATCATCACGGTTGGAGCTTCGCGACCCGATAAAGTACACTGAAAATTTATTTTCGTAAAGTAGCTTTCACGCGTTTCGTAAACATGGATTTTGTACAAAGAACAAATGTATCGTATATTGTATGAAACATTCATAAGGCTTTTTATCTGGTGAAATTCTATCATTACAGCTTTTTGTAAAATGCACGAAATGAATTTCGTGAAGACCAGCCAATCGCTGTTTCTCTTTTCTCGTACTCACGCAAATTGTTGTTGCTACTGGGAAAGGCAGGAATAATTTATCCATCTCAAAATAAAAATTAAACCGCTGTCAAGAGCTAGAATTTCATGCACATTAATCAAGCATCTGCTCACGAGTCACCATGGCCTACTGAGATCAACCACGGATTCAGTATCAGCACATTCCGTAAATTAAGGTTTGAATCCCATATCAGAACACTTAGAAAAACGCTTGACAACTCCATGTGGTTACGTTTTTTGGTCAATTATATTTCGAGTCGATAAAGTAGATCTGTCAGTCCTTCATGTAGCCACCAGAGAGATGTTTTTTTTTTTAATTTGTGACAAAACATTCGTAGCTCTTTGGATTGTTTTCTTCCAATGCATGAATGTTCTTTCTGTGTCAATAAGAACTTCGTGCGTTTGACAGATGCGCGTGTGCCATTAATAACAACTGTATCTTCATTAAAAGAACAAATCAGTTTCGTTGCAGAAAACAACGAATGGATTTGTAAGTATTACCGTCGATTTCGTAATATAAACGTTCAGTGTAAATATCGTGGTTTTCGGCGGCGCTGAGTAAAAGGCAGAAAATATACTGCATACCATTTGTATCTACATGCACGTAATCTATGTGATGAGCCTCCAGTAAACGCCGGACTGCAGGCCAATGTGACTGTTTTTGCAAACTTATCTGTTTAAAATATCGTTGAGCTACCAAAACGTACACGAGATTTGCTAGAGTCAATTGATTGATTGATTGATTGTTAATTTTTTTCCTCTTTTTCTTTGTTTTCATGCCATTTCTGTAACATGAATCAAATGAAATAAAACTAAAAACTTTTGAATGAATTCACTTATCACATACCTGAAAGAATCCGTTTTTTTTTCTCATATCCATAAATAGGTATATTTCATGTTACCATGAACTCGCTTTATGGTACCTATGTATGTGAAATAATGAATAACGTTCATGTTTTCATGATTTTTTTCGATGATCCAAATAAAATGCTTCATGATTTCATGGATCAATCTGCCCGTATCAGTCACAAAAATTGAAATCATAAATGACACATAATCATGAAAAGTAGTGCATGTGTTCATGAATTTAATGTATCGGGTGCATTATGATTTCAAGAATCAAGATGCCATTTTTCGTCATCAAAAATCAAAAACATAACACCAAAGTGGTGTGACGTTGGATCCATAACGAGCTGATTCATGATTTCATGACTTTTATTCATGGTGTATATTCATAACATGACAGTAAAGTTTTTTTTGATATCATGAACCATTTTGCTAGTTTCGAGCACCGCATATTTTTCCCGTGTAGACTTATTATTGTATGTTTATCAAAACTCCGATTTTGTGCACGATTTTTAATACAAAATTAGAGAATACTATGCATTACATATATATATTTTAACCATGCATCGCATGTAGCTTTGATTATTTTTCGCAGTGTACCACAAAACAGTATCAATACAACATCAAAGCTTTTCCATATTACGTCGAATTTTGCACCGCACTTATCATACCATTAGAAAACAACATTACTCAATTTATCAATATATACTGCATCTGCCAATCTTTTACAACCGAGTCGGGCCAAATCTCCTTAAAATGCTAATAGCGATGTTTATAACCAATTTTTCTACACACAACAATGCAAAACAGCGGCTAATCCTATTATCTTGCTTCGTTCATTTGAAGCGCATCCCATTTCTGTCGGATTCCCGCCTGGCAAGTCCTCTTTTGTTCGCTCAACATTATTATCTGCTTGAACTTCTCGCAAGGAGCAGTTGCAATTGTTTTCGCAATTTTCATGAATAATGTAATTAAACACACAGTTCAGCTTGTTTGTTCTGATTCCCCCGGCCGCTTAAAGTCGGTAACGAGCGTATAATGAGCTTGGTTCAGCTGGCTCGAAACGATTTCAAAAATAGAAACTCTCTTTTCGTTTCGTTTTGCTTCACTGTTTCTGATGACCACCGCTGGAGCCGAAAACGCATGGACCACCCACCGAACAGCTGCTGCCATTGGACCATCATAACGATGGAATCCGGGACGCAATTGGCCAACGTCTTCTTTGGTAAATCTGATCTGCTTCCGAGATCACATAAATTAGACAAGTGCATTTTTGCTGTGTCCGGGTGGTCGACTGGACGTCTCGATGTCTGCCAAAATCTTCCAAAAACTGTCTCCAAACTGTCTGGCCATGCTGCTGTGCAATTTGACACTCGCTGAGGACGGGCTTTCGAAATGAAGGCGAAGGAAAAAGGACATGTGACACAAAGATACAGTCACCCTGAGCAGACAGCGTCTCAGATTCGGAATGAGATGTGCTTGTAGGTTAAAACAGTAATAGATAGCTTTGTGTTTAGTTCATATGTATAGTGATTTGAGTCATAAACATGCTCCGAAAACAAATTGATGCCGCAAACAGGAAAATGTTACACCTGCGTTCAATTGTCTTGGAACTTATTTTCAATCCATTTTGTTAGCAGCGTCAGTCCAAGATTTGCAAAATCAGTTCACTGACCGACACTGTACATCACCAGCGAACAGATTATCGCTTGCACATGATTCATTATGCTAATTTGCCGAATTAAAAGGATTTCGTCTAATAAATATTTTCTTCTAGCAAATATACGTTCGTTGTCGGAAAGAACGTGAGCCAATCTCCGTTCCCCCGTGGGTCTTGTCATTTTTTTTCGTAGTCCCTCCGTACTCGGAAATCTGTACTATTTAACAACCTCTTCAAACAGTTCTCTACCTACATGGACGGGAAACCCTGACTTCAGACAAGGGCCATAAAGTATGTTCGAAATTAAAAGGATGGAATGTGGTTTTAATTTAAGGAATTTTCGCCTTGTTTATCGTCCCAGATGAGAGAGAGCCAATGTTTGCAAACACTCTTTGGTCGGTTCCTAAGAGTCCCTACACACAAAAAGAGTGCCAAAGTGGCACCCCTTTGCTGACCAGCAATGAGCAGTGGGCAAGTTTCTCACATGGTTTGCTGTGTCCAACGGATTAACGTTAGCAACCCTTTGAATTCATCCCTGCGAAAAGCGCACAAAATGAAGGTATTAAGATGAAATCCTTCTCATCTCCACTGGCCATCAACTGAAAAGCAAACGACTGGACGACGACGCTGATGGTCAAGAGCACACACCGGTTCAGGGTTTATTTTTATTGAAATATTTCGGATGCTAACCGGCACCAGAAAAGGCCGGGTTAAAAAGGGACGTGGCTTAACAAGGATTTGAAAAATGACTTCAAAGGAGTCGACAGTACCTTCCGGTGTGTGTTTTCATGATAATTCACAGAACGAGGTGAAAATGCAATCGTCTAATTTCAGCTCTCACCCATTTCCATTTCTATACTCGTGTGGCATAAGCCCTGGAACTTTCCGAACCAGCAGATTCCGGGCTCCAAAGATTTCCATTATTTATTTCTTCCTCTGCAATTTTTACACATCACATAATTTTTTGCTTCGTTAATTATTCAACGATCCGGTCGCATACATTACAAAGTTCTGAACTGTATGCTGATGGGATCTGCAAAGGTGGCCACAGAGCAGCTTCTGGAGTGAACGTGTACCGGAAGATGTAAAAATTTCGTAATGTTTTTAAACGCTGAAAGAAAGGGGTTTTTTCGTGAAAGTGCTCTACGGTAGATCCGAACGAGGAACCATGCATGCCAGTATGCATGAATAAAGTTTATTCGGTTTTCTTGCAGCTACAGTGTACCGGAATCGTTAATTATCTTGAGCATTCAATAATTTTTCGTAGACTATGAAAATTTGATGCCTTTTTAATACAATCACTACCTTGATTTAGCTCTGTATTTATAAAAAAATGAGAAACTCTAGGTTTTGCATCGAACCAAATTTCGAAATATGAAGTTTATGAAATTAAATATGAAATCTATGAAATCTTTCAACAAAATTTCAACGATGAAATAACAATTTATTTTAAGAGAAGTG